>SJYW01047007.1:23093-42325 GCA_006410735.1 Raphicerus campestris
AATAGGGTTTGGGGTGGTTATGAACAGGAAACTGGGCGGACCAGAAATTGTACAACCTCGTTCAAATGTATGAGATGTTTATAAGTCATATACAACTCTTAAAGGGACATTCTTAATTTGGGTTAATCTTTTAACATTTTAATTACTTCCTTCTGTGAACCTCAAAAGCTATGTCTACAATGACTAATATCATTAACTTGATAAGGAAATAATCCCATTCCCAGT
Source organism: Raphicerus campestris (assembly GCA_006410735.1). NCBI lineage: Eukaryota > Metazoa > Chordata > Mammalia > Artiodactyla > Bovidae > Raphicerus > Raphicerus campestris. Next base: position 23,319 of record SJYW01047007.1, read on the forward strand.
TTCATTTGTATATATAAGTTGATAAAAAGACTCCATCCTTTTGCTCCAGGGTCATTATAAAAAAGATGACAATGCAACTAAGGTGAAAATAGACACAACTGTGCCATTGTGAAGGGCTGACTCATTTCAAAAGACCCTGATGCTGGGAAAGACTGAAGGCAGGAGGAGAAGGGGACAGCAGAGGATGAGATGGTTGGATGGCATCACCGACTCGATGGACATGGGTTTGGGTGGACTCTGGGAGTTGGTGATGTACAGGGAGGCCTGGTGTGCTGCAGTTCATGGGGTCGCAAAGAGTCACGACTGAGCAACTGAAATGAACTGAACTGGGATATAATCAAGTGATATTTAACTAAGGAATCTAGAATTATATAGCCCTATCTTTGCCTAACTGCTTTGCCACCATGAAGTTCCTGAGAAAGATTTACTCACAGTGTGAAAGTTGCTCAGTCACATCCAACTCTGTGACCTGCATGGACTATACTGTCCATGGAGTTCTCCAAGCCCCAATACTGGAGTGGGTATCCCTTCTCCAGTAGATCTTCCTAACCCAGTAATTGAATCAGGGTCTCCTGACTGCAGGCAGATTTGTTACCAATTATGCTATCAGGGAAGCCAGATATACTCACAAGAAGAAAATAAAATGATAAACAAGTCCCACCTCTTCTTTATAAATTAAGTAACAGTTATTTGGGCTTCCCAGTGGCACTAGTGTTAAAGAATCCTGCAGTGCAGGAGACATAAGAGACACAGGTCCATACCTGGGTCAGGAAGATCCCCTAGAGGAGGATCATGGCAACCCACTCCAGTATTCTTACCTGGAGAATCCCAGGGACTACAGCCCATGGGGTCACACAGAATCGAATGCAACTGAACTGACTAGGCAGCAGTAGCAGCTAATTACCTCCAATTTGGAACTTGCTGGAAGACTGGATTACTAAATGATTTGGGCTCAAGAACTAAGTGAAACTTGGACCATTTTTAGATCTCTATTCTTACTACCAATTGGTTTCCAAAATGAAATAAATGAATTTATCTAGAAGTCTAAATTCTTCCTGGCCTGTAGGAAAGGATGAGAGCTCAGGACAGCTAGCCTGCATGAAGAGGCCAGGTCTGGGCTCCTGTTACCCTATGGAGGCAGGGCAAGAACAGAAAATACAGGAGCAAAATCCGAGAGAGAGAGAGCCACACTCAAGTGTTGGAACTTTTTGCACAAAGTGAAAATGGCACAAAGAGACAATGAATCTAGTAAATGTGATCTAATCACTATTCTGGAAACTGTTGCGATCAAAATAACGACTCCACACTTTGTCAAGTAGTCCGAATCATGTGAGAAGAGAACTATGTCCCTCCTTCGCTACACATACAAATAAAGATAACAATATGCATTTTATTGTTTTTAGACCTATACTACTCTATACAAGAGCCATAGTCATCAGCAGCTATTAAGAGCTTAAAATGTTAATGAGGAACAGGTGAGACTGAGGAATTGAATCCTTTATTTGATTTTATTGTAGTTAATTTCCATTTAAAACCTGAAGCAGTGTAGATTACTTTTCTGTAGGAAACTATTGCTTTACTATAACAGTAATATTTCATAAAATTTGCTATGTTATAGTAAGTATGTTGATAACACATCCTTCCTAGTGTGAATGAAGTTGATCAGTCGTGTCCGACTCTTTGCGACCCCAGGGACTGTAGCCTACCAGGCTCCTCTGTCCATGGGATTTTCCAGGCAATAGTACTGGAGTAGATTGCCATTTTCTTCTCCAGCGGACCTTCCCAACCCAAGGATGGAACCTGGGTCTCCCGCACTGTAGACAGATGCTTTACAGTATGAGCCAGCACGGAGGTCACCAGGGAAGAATGTGTGATAGCACATCCTTTCTAGTACTATGGATGCATACATCATATCAGTCAAACCAGTGTCAATGGACTGATTCAATTCAGATGATTTTTCTAATGTATTTACATGAATTTTTAATTCAGGCAACACAAGTGCTACCTATGTCAATTGTAATCAGTATTTAAATTGAAATATGATTTTAAAAAGAATATACTTAAATTATTTTTTGCATTAGAATAAGTATGGTTAATCTTAAAATTTAAAATAAATGTATACATTTGATACAAGGCTGTTTGAAAAAGAAGCTAGTTTTTTTTTTTTTTTTGTAACTTAAAAAGATAATCACCATTTATTTCCTCACAGTTATTCAGTTTGAGTAGGGGTTGGTAGAAATGGCTTATCTCCACTCTCTACTTGATAGAGTTGGCTGGGCTGTCTCTTATACACATCTAGATGTGTATAAGAGACAGGTAATTTCATGGTCAAACATTAATCTCCTTTCCTTTGATAGAGTCACATCTCTAATTATTTGTAAAAATAATGTATTTATCAGACATAATTTAGGTTTATTTGAGGGAGATGGAAAAACAGTCAAAATTGGAAGAGAAAAGGGAAGAAAGAAGCTGACTAAAAAGGATATGTGCACATAACACTTGCAGCTTATTGTTCNTGGATTGGTGAGTGCTGGACTAGGCCTATATCTCTTTTTCTCCTTATTTAATAATTTATCCTGAGTGCTTATTAGGTGTCTGGGTCCCAGGAAAGTCAAACTGGAAGCTGCTGGGCCTTTTAAGGACTTACCCTAGAACTGACAGAGCATAACATTTGCCACATTTTCCTGGTCAAAGCAAGTCAAAAGCCAAGTTCAGTTTCAAGGGGAGGTGAACTGGATACTACTTCTTAAGAAGAGGATGAGTATAAACATAAAGGGTTGAAATGAATCATTGGTAGCTATCATCTCAGATAATCTTCCTTTCTTCCTTGGTGGCTCAGATGGTAAAAAAGAATCTGCCTGCAATACAGGAGACTGGGTTCAATCCCTGGGTCAGGAGTATCCCCTGGAGGAGGAAATGGCAGCCCATTCCAGCATTCCCCCCCGGGAAATCCCATGGACAGAGGGACCCAACAGGCCTCAGTCCCTGGGGTTGCAGAGCTGGACACAACTGAGCAACTAACTTGTTTAGATAATTTACCACATGTGCTTTGGTATAAAAAGTCAGAGGAAGAAAGTAGAATTCCCAATGAGATCTGGCACTGCTGAGAAAGTTTATTTTTTATTTTTTATTTTTTTTTACTTTACAATACTGTATTGGTTTTGCCATACGTTGACATGAATCCGCCACGGGTGTACGTGAGTTCCCAATCCTGAACCCCCTCCCACCACCCTCCCATATCATCTCTCTGGGTCATCCCAGTGCACCAGCCTCAAGCATCCTGTATCCTGTATCAAACCTAGACTGGTGATTCATTTAGAAAAAGTCTATCTTACAGGAGATGTAGTAGTTGAAATCTGCCAGACTGCAGGGCTGAGGCAGGGAGAAGAAATACTCTGATCTCTCTCTACTTGCTTCCTGTTTCCTGCTTGTAAAAGGGAGTCCGGTTTATACCATCCACAGACATGCACCCCACCTCTCCAGAAGCAAATCAGAAAAAGTTATTGAATAGATTGGGAATGGGAAGGCCCTTGAAGACAAACAGCATACTTTTTATTATCCATTTTTCATATTAGAATATGAGTTTAATCAATGGAGAAGAACATCTATCTTGATCGTGATGGATTCCCTGGGTCTAAGAAGTATCTGGCACTTCAATAAAATATGTTGAATGAATTGAGTTCATTTATCTGAGAAGGAGTCATAAACTTGACCTTGCTTCTTTCTGATACTGCAGAGGAAACATCTGAAAGATGGTAAGATAGAGGTTAACGAGAAATGAGATCAACTTTGTCCTAAGACTGTAGCTTCACTTTGGGGCTGGTCATGGTATAAGCATGATGCAGAAAAGCACATCCTTTCTAGTACTATGGATACAAACATCATGTCAGTCAAACCAATGTCAATGGATTGATTCAATTCAGATGATTTTTATAATGCGTTTACATGAATTTTTATTATTATATAACTATGTAATAANGAACTCTCCATCCTGACCCATACATCTTGGGTTGCCCCGCACTGCATGTCTCATAGTTTCATTGAATTAGACAAGGCTGTTGTCCATGCAGACTAATGATTACCCAGGGTTTTATTCAGTCTGTCCATCCCTAAAGTGAAGCCACTCCTGGGTCTTCTCAGTCTAAACAAGGTTGACTATGTGGTGCCATCAAATCTGATACTTTCTATTTGTCTCTTCATATTATTTATCTTATGAAAACATCTTGCCCCCACCCACTCACCATTTTGCAGTTCTCTGTAATCTTGAGAATGGAGACTGCCCACTTTGTGAAGTATTGAAGTTTGCATTTATCACCTAAATTGTCTTGTTTAATCATTTCTTAAGCAGTTTTATGGCAATGAGCGATGAGATCCAGAGCAGACTGCTTAGTAGCCCATGGAAGCGTGACACATGGGTGAACCCTCTGAGCTCACTGCTCTTCTCCTCAGTATCAAGGGCTGTGGATAAATGGCTTTTAGATTTGAGCTTCACTTCTTTATGTGTAGCTCTCATTCACATAAACTTTATTTTAAAACAAACTTTTAAATAAATATATATTATTCACATATATTATTCTCAAAAATATTCTGGAGTTTATTAAAAATTAATAGAAAGATTCTATCATCACCAAAATGTTCCAGAATAGTTATATTGTGGGTCTTCAGTAAGTGGCAGCCATTTGGGGGCTCACAAAGCCTCAGGGCAAGTCTAAAGCATAAACCTTTGGGGTAGTTGGAGAAATAAATAAGACAAGAAATTTGGACTGTCTAGATAATAACATTTCAACTTTAAATTGAAGTAGGCCCCAGTAAAAAGCATCAAGGCCACCACTAATATTTAATATAAAGAAATCTTCTCATGAAAAGTGTAATAAATCTATTTCTAATGGAAAGATTTAAAGCCCAAATTGCAAAATTGGAGGGCACAGATATTTAAAAGCCATTAAGAGTGGTTACCACCTAACTCTAAGACTCCTATACTAGCATAAGGTGGTGTATGAACAGGTTAGATTGACAGTAGGTCACTAGCAACCTCAAAAAAATTTCCATGCAACAAAGTACACTGAAAAACACCATAAAATCCCTAGCCCAGTAACACAGTCCTCTTATGAATTAATTTGGCTTTGAAAGACCCAAGAGTTAGCTAAAGAAAGGGAACCTTTATGTTTCAGGGAATTAAGTGCAGTATCCTCTTGTATATCTGCCTATGTTGTGTCTAAGAACTGTGGTTCTGGAATCTGTGGATATCTATAAAAATGACAACATCTTATTAAGACAACCTAAAATTACAATTGCCATTATAGGTAATGTTCCAGTTAGACAAGCTTGTTCATTTAAGAAGTGCACTTGAAAGCAAGGGTTCCCAAATCAACAGAACAGGATACCTCTTCTAACTGTCATGCAGAATCCCCAGTGTACCAGATGGAAAGAAAAACACTCTAAAAACAAATATCTCTAAATCTAGAACATGAGAATCTTTTGGTTTATATCTTAGCCAAAGATCTTCTCTCTGATATAGAAAGCAAAGTAAAGGTAATGTAGTTGGATGGGTGGGTCAGCCCTTTTATGCCATTCAGGATGTAACTCAGTTCTTTTAGGAATTAAAAACAACTGTTCTATAAATTGAGGCAGAATTTACTATGTAGATCCATCTGTCTTCATGCTATAGCATGTTACCTCATAATGGAATTCTTTGGTCCCATAACATTTTGAAAAGAAATTCAAACCGAACACTTGTAAATGTATTTATGTTTACGTGTCTGGATTTGGAGTTGAGAGGATAATCTGTCTCCTAAATGAAGTGGTATATCAAAAGATNTAATGGAATTCTTTGGTCCCATAACATTTTGAAAAGAAATTCAAACCGAACACTTGTAAATGTATTTATGTTTACGTGTCTGGATTTGGAGTTGAGAGGATAATCTGTCTCCTAAATGAAGTGGTATATCAAAAGATTGTTGTCTCGCTCATGAGACTTGTGCCATTATTGTGCGTTTCCCCCTTATAAGTGTTAAAATAAAGAAGACAATAAGTACTAAATGCAAGATGTGAAACCATAAAACTTCCAGAAGGAAACACAGACAGTGCACTTTTTGACAAAGGTGTTAGCTATATTTTGGGGCTATGTCTCCTCAGACAAAGGGAATAAAAGCAAAAATAAACAAATGGAGCTACATCAAACTAAAAAACTTTTTGCACAGCATAGGATACTATCAAAAATCAAAAAGGTATCCGGCTGAATGGAAGAAGATATTTGCAAATGAAATATTCCATAAGGCATTAATATCTAAAATATACAAAGAATTCACACAACACAACATCAAAAAAACAAGCAACCCAGCTTTAAAAAATAGGCAGAGGACCTGAATAAACATTTTCCCAAAGGTATATAGATAGCCACTAGGCACATGAGAAGATGTCACCAGTCATCGGGGAATATAAATCAAAATCACAGTGAGATAACTACTTAACACATGTCAGAATAAGTGAAGTAAAGTTGCTCAGTCATGTCTGATTCTTTGTGAGCCCATGGACTGTAGCCTACCAGGCTCCTCCGTCCAGGGGATTTTCCAGGCAAGAGTGCTGGAGTGGGTACTTCTCATTAAATACTTCTTCAAATACTTCTCATTTCCTTCTCATCAAAAAGACAAGAAATGAAAAGTGTTCTTGAGGATGTGGGGGAAAGGGGACTCGTGCATTGTTGGAGGGATTGCATATTGCAAGTATTATGGAAAACTGTACAGAGCTTTCTCAAAGTTAGAACTAGAACTACCATATTATCTAACAATTTTACTCCCGGATACCTACTCAAAGAAAACAAAAGCGATAATTTGGAAAGATACCTTCACCCCTGTGTTTATTGCAGCATCATTTAAAATAGCCAAGATAGGGAAACAACCTAAATATTTATCAGTAGATGCAATGAGATATTACTCACATTCCCCCCCCCCCAAAAAAATTGATATCTTGCCATTTGGACAACATGCATGGATCGAGAGGGTATTTTGCTAATGAAAGAAATCAGATAGAGAAAGACAAATATTGAATGATCCAATTTATATGAGGAATTTAAAAAACAAAAACAAAATTTGTTAAAATTTATTAAAATAGACTCATAGATACATAGGACAAATAAGAGGCTGTCAGTGGGGAGGGGGTTGGGAGGATGAAATAGATGAACGTGTGGTAAAAATCTCCAGTTTTGCAATAAATAAATCATTAGAATGAAATATACAGCCAAAGGTATATGGTCAATAATACTGTAAATACTTTGTATGGGACAGATACTTACTAGGCTTACCATAGTGATCATTTTATAATGTAAAGGGAAAGTGAGACTTGCTCAGTCATGTCCTACTTTTTGCAATCCCATGGACTATACAGTCTATGAGATTCTCCAGGCTAGAATATTGGAGTGGTAGCCTTTCCTTTCTCCAGGGAATCTTCCCAACCCAGGGATCTAACACAGGTCTCTCATATTGCAGGTGGATTCTTTTACCAGCGGAGCCACAAGGGAAACCCTTTATAATGTGTGCAAATATCAAATAATTATGTAGTATACCTGAAACTAATATAATCTATTACTTTCTGATTTAACAAAATTAAGAATTTTTCTTTTCTTTTAAAATTATTTTTAATTGAAATATAGTTGATGTACAATATTATGTTAGTTTCAGGCATACTTTATAATGTATACAAATATCAAATAATTATGTAGTATACCTGAAACTAACATAATATTGTACATCAACTGTGCTTCAATTAAAAATGCTAAAAAAAGAAAAAACGAAAAATTCTTGATTTTGTTGAATCAAAAGTAATAAATAAAACCCATTGAGTCATTAAAAAGAAAGACCAAAAGTCAAACTGCAGGAGGCCTATTTTTCCTGTTATAGTAAGTGGTTTAGTGGGGGAGGTAAAGGACTATAGATCTAGTTTATTGTTTTCTTGAGGCATTAATATTCATCCTTTACTGCCAGGAATGCTTGTGAAGCTCTGTCACTCTAATTTAAAAATGCTTTTGAGAAGGGCTCCACACTGTCTACTCTGAAATGGGACCTTGCTTTCTTATTTGTCAACTGTCAGCATGAGGCAGGAACTAACCGTCAGAAAGATTTGCTTTTACAAAAATATAAAGTGATTGCAAAACCCCAAACATCTATACGTCCAGCATTTTTTATTCCTTATAGTTTTCTTTTACTTGTGTTTTATGAAAAGAGCATAGCATCCACTGGGGTTTTTCATTCATTGTTTTATTGACTTTTAATTCTCAGAGGATTTATTTAATTGCTGCATTTGCAGAATCACTTAATGAATATATAGGCTATGAGAATCAAAAGCATTACAAAAAAAATTTTCTCCCCCAACTTTGAAAAGTTTCCATGACATTCAAAATGAGTGTTTTCTGGATCCCCTCCTCCCCATTTCAATACACTAGAGAGCCAGAAGATGGATTCAATGTTATATTAAACAAGGATTGAATAAAAAGATATATTTACTAGTTATTTGGTAAATATATCTTCATATTATTTGTGGTCTGCTCAGTATTTGCAAATGCAAGATAACTTTTCCATTCACTTATACTGCAATCTCCTGAAAGCATTCATTTGGAGACTTTGTGCAGTCGGGAGGAAACACTGAGCAATGAGTTTTAGAAAGGAGAAATACTGAATGGCTCAATCTTGGTAATCATAGGGCACCACTGAAAATTGAATATACCAAGGATTATATTGACTCTTTTCAAATGCCTGTTAGGCCAGATGTCTGTTGTTTATGGGAACCATGCATTTCAGGAAGTGTAGCCTTTGAGTTGGCTCTGCACAGTCTGCTCACACCCTTTCTCTATTAGACAGTTTTCTGCAAAGTTTATTTGGTCAAAACATCATATGGACAAACTGGGATCACAGAAAAAAGGGCATTTGCCATTCTTTCCAAATTGAAGTTACATACCAACAACCCTCTAGCAAATGACCAACAGTCATTGGAACTTTAGTTTGCCATGGGGATCACTCTTTTCCAGAATAAAGGACACACAATAGCCTGTTGTCTGTGAGCTTGTCTGCAAAACAGAAACAGACTCAGACCTAGGAAACAAACTTATGGTTGATTACCAAGAGAAAGTGGGAAGAAATAAAGTATGAGTTTGAGATTAACAGATAAACACTATTTGACATAGCATATTAATAAACAACGAAGTTCTACCTGATAGCATAGGTACTTATGTTCAACATTCTGTAATAAACCATAATGGAAAAATATAAAAAATTATATATATACAGGCTTCCTAGGTGATGCTAGCAGTAAAGAACCTTACAGTGTAGGAGATGTAAGAGACACAGGTTTGATCCCTGGGTTGGGAAAATCCCCTGGAGGAGGGGATGGCAACCCACTCCAGTATTCTTACCTGGAAGGCTATGGTCCATAGAGTCGAAAAAGTCAGACATGACTGAAGCAACTGAGTATACCCACATGCATATCTGAATCACTTCACTGTACATCAGAAACTAATACAGCATTGTAAATCAACTATTTATTTATTTATTTTTTTATGTTTGATGAATTCTGAGGCAATCATGAAGTCTTCACAAACGGAGAGAACAGCATACTGCCCAAGAGCTTGGACTCTGTAGAAGATTTCTGGCCAACTCAGACCTTATAGTTTAGTGTCATAGGGAAAGTGAAAATCTATTTCTAAATTTTATCATGTATGAAATGGTTGGTAATAATGGTGCCTACCTCAAAGGATTTCAGTGATTTATGTAGAGTGCTTAAAACAATATCTGGTGTATAGCAAGATTAGTGGTGGCTTATAGTAAGATTCCCCTGGTGGCTCAGATGGTAAAGAACTCGCTTGTGATACAGGTTACCTGGATGCGATCCCTGGGTTTGGAAGGTTCCCTGGAAGAGGGCATGGCAACCCACTCCAGTATTCTTGCCTGGAGAATCCCCATGGACAGAGGAGCCTGGTGGCAGATACAGTCTATGGGTCGCAAAGAGTCAGACATGACTGAGCGACTAAGCACATTGAACAAAGTAAATAAAGTTTGCCTGGAGCAAAAGAAATGGAAAGGCAACCAAGATGCATAGCATTTGCAAGGTTCAGAAATTTAAAGCATGGGATATTTGAAAAGTTGTAGAATTTTTTTCTTTTCACTTCATATATGATATTATACATATTTCAATGCCATTCTCCCAAATCATCCCACCCTCTCCCTCTCCCACAGAGTCAAAAACTCTGTTCTGTACATCTGTGTCTCTTTTGCTGTCTCACATACAGGTTTATCATTACCATCTTTCTAAATTCCACATATATGCATTAGTATACTCTATTGGTGTTTTCCTTTCTGGCTTACTTCACTCTGTGTAATAGGCTCCAGTTTCATCCACCTCATTAGAACTGATTCAAATGTATTCTTTTTAATGGCTGAGTAATATTCCATTGTGTATATGTACCACAGCTTTCTTATCCATTCATCTGCTGATGGACATCTAGGTTGCTTCCATGTCCTGGCTATTATAAACAGTGCTGTGATGAATACTGGGGTACACGTGTCTCTTTCAATTCTGGTTTCCTCGGTGTGTATGCCCAGCAGTGGGATTGGTGGGTGATAATGTAGTTCTATTTCCAGTTTTTTAAGGAATCTCCACACTGTTCTCCATGGTGGCTGTATTAGTTTGCATTCCCACCAACAGTGTAAGAGGGTTCCGTTTTCTCCACACCCTCTCCAACATTTATTGCTTGGAGACTTTTGGATCGCAGCCATTCTGACTGGCGTGAAATGGTACCTCATTGTGGTTTTGATTTGCATTTCTCTGATAATGAGTGATGTTGAGCATCTTTTCATGTGTTTGTTAGCCATCTGTATGTCTTCTTAGGAGAACTGTCTGTTTAGTTCTTTGGTCTATTTAGTTCTTTTTTGATTGGGTCGTTTATTTGTAGAATTTAAGGTAATTGGAGCATACAGTTTACATCCAGCCTGAGACTATGGCTGTAATAGAAAGGCAGATAGCTCTTGGATCAAGTCATAGCCTATGAGCCCAGTACTGTGGAGTTTTTCCCATGAAGTAACCATACCCAGAATATTAGCAAGCCTTTGTTATAATAAATGTTCCTACTTGACTTTAGAAACTATGTAATTTACTCTGGCTCTTAGTGAATTTCTTCTGTTCTATTTCCTTTCATTAGTTGTTTTAAAACTGTATTTATAATTTTTCAGTAAAATATAGGAAAGACAAAAAAGAGGAGTTGGGGTATTACATCCCAGGAAGGTGATGTATAGTCTTCCAGTTAGTTCAGAAGGACACCTTTCACCCTTCAGACTTCTGATTCATTTGACCAAGAACTATATCTCTGAAAAAGAAAAACAGTCCCTGTGTAGAAACAGGTGTTATTTCTCTTAAGAAGAACAACTAACCCATTTCTTAATGGAACCATGGGAACGTCTTTGGAACACTTGTGATTTAATTTATTTCTGTGTTTCTCAGGCCCTCCTATGAGGAAGCCTGTTAAATAAAACCCACCGTCTCCAGCACCATCGGCCTCCCATTTAGTTAATGGCAGGAACTATGACCATGGTGAATGGAAGCCCATTCATACGTTTAATTTTAAAGCAATGTCTCCCCAGCCCCAAACAGCAGATTGTTTTCTCTGGTTTGGGGAAATGAGAAAATGACATATGAGAAATTTTTCACAATGCTATTTTTATTTTAATTGAAAGAATACTAATTTACTCTGAAATTATAATGTTTCCTTTTCTGTATTTGAAATTTCATTTCTTTAATGAATTCATGGTGATAAAAGATGACAGTAATTAAAAATATTCTTATGTCCCAAAATAAGATGCTGATGTCCTTATTATATCTCCTCCTGTCATTTAAAATTTTTTACTTTTTTGTAAACTACAAAAGTCTAGAAACTTCTAGGTAATAACTAAACAGTACTAAACCCATTATGTGATTTCTTAGAGAAGGACTTAGAAAAGGATATTAAAGCAACTACCAGCATTCTTTCTTCTATGTATTTGCTTTTAAAAGAAGCCTAGTTAAATTGAGCCATTGATAATAATGTTCTTAGAATTCACTGTATGCATCCAATACATAACACAATGACACAAGTTCATTTTCTTTAAAAATGAAATGAAAATATGTACTTTTAAAGGTACATATCCCCACTTTTACACTTTTGCTTCACGTGTCCACTATTAGAAATGACATTCTTCCATCTTTGCTTCCTGAATCTCACATTGTGTAATGCCTAGCTCAAATGTCTGTCTTTTTTTTTCTCAGGAAAAACTCCTAGTTTATTTCCACTTGCTTCTTAAAAAATCTTGGAATATCCATCATAAACTTTCTTAATATTCTATTTACTTCCTTAAGGACAAACATAGCACTCTTGGTAACGTATATGTAGTTGTATTGTTTTCCTAGCACTGTCAAAACAAAGTACAAAAAACTGGCTGCATTGTTTTGTCAATCTCAAGGCTAGAAGTCTGAAATTAAGGTGCTGACAGGACTACACCTTCTCTTAAGGTTCAAGAGAAGAAACTGTTCAAGGCATTTTCCCTAGCTTCTGGTAGTATCAGGCATTGCTTGACTTGTAGAATCATCACTCCAATTCTCTATTTTCACATGGAATTCTACTGTGTATCTTCACATAATCTTCCCTCTATATGTCTCCCTATGTCCAAATAATCCCATTCTATAAAGACACCAGTCATATTGGATTAGACCACATCCTAATGACCTCATTTCAACTTGGTTACCCCTGTAAAGACCTGATTTTCTAAGGTTACATTCTGATGTGCTAGTGGTTGGGACCTTAATATATATACTGGGGAGGATGCAATTCCATCCACAATATTTTCCAGAATAATTAATTCTTGAGGATCCTGGGGAACACTGAGAGACAATGTTTAAAAGATAAGGTGCAAATACACCATAAAGCCACTTTCTATCAAGCCAGGAGCTTAGATTTGATCTAATTTGAAAAGACTGGAAGATATTTAGGAGAGGAATGGATGATCATATTTAGGTTTTTAGGAAATGCATCTATTGTCTTCATGTCTTTGTATTACTAACTCAAGATTTAAGAGTCCTGGAAGATTAGAAGGTTTACTTACTATCCCTTGGCTACTTAAGGCAGGTAGAAGAAGGAGCTAGCCCTTTGGGAGCTGAAGAGATATACTTTTTGCCAAGACTTCTTTTAATGGTGGATTTTCTCAAAAGAAAAAAAAATGGACTGCATTTAGAAAGAGGTTGGAGGCAAAGTTTGGGGTGGGGTGGGGAGGGAGAGAACGTTCCTTAACTCAAAATAATCAAAATAGAGTTTACTACTAATTCTCATAAAATTCAATCAACTTTGCAAAAATATAGATAACAAGATTTGTGTGTCCCAGTTATTTACTGTTGCTAACAAATACTTGGAAACCTTAGCGATTATGACATAATAAGAGGTCCTGAGACAAAACTCTTAAAACGTTTGTAATTTCCTGAGTAATGTGAGAAATATGTTTCTTACACAGAGCTTGATCATCTTTTGTTCTAATGAGGCAACACTTCAGGGCTTCTGGATAGGGGCTGGCCACCAGAAAGACCATGCCATGATTAGAAGCTTGTCACTTTCCAGTTCCACTCTCCATCTTTCAAGGAGAGGTGAGGAGCTAGAGATTTAGTCAGTAGTTAAGTGTGTCTACATAAAGAATCCTTAAGGTATGATATTTGGAGACATTCTGGGTTGCTAAACACATCTGCCTGCCTAAAGAGTGGTATACCCCACTTCCAAGGGACAGAAGCTCCTACACTCAGTACCTTTTCAGAGTTCACCCTATGTATTCTTCATGTGGCTATTCATGTGCATTTAATAACATCCTTTAATAACATCCTTTAGAATAAAGTGATAAACATAAGTGTTTTGCTGAGTCTTGTGAGCCTATATAGCAAATTATTTTTACCAAACCAAGTTCATTTTGCCCAATGAACAGCAAGCTAAATGCTGAGATACTGAGCTTTGCAGCAAAGAGGGTTTATTCATGAGGTAGCTGAGCAAAAATGAAAAACAGATATCAGGCCCACCTTCCTAAAGGCAAAGGGCTTGGGGGTATTTATGGGATAAAGCTGAGGCATGGGGAGCATGGGGAAAGATGATTAGAAAAAAGTGCAGTAGTCATCATTCTGTGCATTCATAACTAAGCTACAGACCTCTGTGCATGCAAAAGTGAAGGAACTTAGCATCATCTGAGGATTAAATTTTCCACTCTCTGATGTCAAAAAGTCATCAAGCAGACATTGGCCCATTGCTAGTTGGAGGGTTGCTGGTCCTATCCAGTCTTAACCAGCTCAGCTCAAATTAGACACACTCGACCCCAAGGTTCTGGACAACTCAAGCAAACATCTTATGGTTTTAGGCTATAGGCAACTTGGAGGAAATGAAGGTCTTTTGTAGCTACAATGAAAAAGACCTTGATTAGGGAAGACTGGTGAAATGGCCTTGACTAATGAGTACCCACTGGTTTTTTATTGGGTGTGTGGGAGGAGTTGTGGAAACCCCTGATTTAAAGCCACTGAGAAGGCTCAAGACTTGTGATTGACATTTGAAGTGCGCTTAGTCTTGTGCCTTTAACCTGCAGACCCATGTTAACTCCAGAGAGCTTAGTGTCAGAATTGAATTGAATTGTTGGACTTCCTCAGTGGTAAAGAATCTGTCTGCCAATGCAGGAGATGTGGGTTAGATCCTTGGGTTGGGAAGAGTCCCTGGAGAAGGAAATAGCAACCTACTCCAGTATTCTTGCCTGGGAAGTACTATGGACAGAGGAGCCTAGCAGACTACAGTCCATGGAATGAATCACAAAAGAGTTGAACAGGATTTAGAACTAAACAACAATAACATCCTGCTGGTGGAAAACTGTTTCTCTACCCACAACATTTCTGACACCAAATATGTTTTCCTTTAGCAGCTTAAGACAGCTGCAATTGTTATTTACTATATCTCACAATTTGGGGTCAGAAATTTGGGCAGGGCTCAGTTGGGTGATTCTTCTGCTCCATATGCTATCAATTAAGATTACTTGGTGGTATTTATCTGATAATCAGACTGGCCATATTTCAGTGATTTGATGAGAATGAATAAAAGGCTAGAATCAGCAGGGCAGGGACTCTCAACTGGCATGTGTGGCAGTGCTCTCCCCAACACAGTAGTTTCAAAGTTGTCAGATTTCTTATATAGGCTCCCAGAGGAAGAATTTCAAGAAGCTTGAGAAAGTTGCAAAATTTCTTGATCTCTGGCCTCAGATGCCCATGATGTAAGATTCTATTGGTGTCAAGCAAGTTACTAAGTGCATCCTTGATTTAAGAGGAAGAGGATTAGACTCCACCTCTCAGTGAAAGGAATAGTAAAGAATGTATATCCATCTTCAATCTACCATAGTGAAAGTTAATATTTGGATAGCTGTTACTCAAAGTCCTGCAATATTTTTGCAGATGTTAATAAAGCTTACAATTTTAATTACCTTATGTCCAAATGAATAAACATTAAAAGGCTAATCAAGTGCTTAGCTGTATAATGATAATATTATGAACTAATGATAGGTATAAATAAAGCTATACCTATGTACTGGAAAACATTAATCACAGTTCAAGATTTTAGCAATTTTGAGTTGATAGCACTTAATTAAGCGGTCCTTTTAATGTTTAAAAATATCTTATGTTACCATATTTCTTCATATAATATAAGCAACATGCATGCTCAGTCACTTCAGTCATGTCTGACTCTTTGCAACCCTGTGGACTATAGCCCGCCAGGCTCCTTGTCTATGGGAATTTTCCAGGCAAGAATACTGGAGTGAGTTGCCATGCCCGCCTCCAGGGGGTTTACCAATACCCAGGGACTGAATCCAGGTCTCCTGCATCTTCTGCATCGCAGGCGGATTCTTTACTATTGAGCCACTGGGGAAGCCCAATATAAACTACCCTAATAGTATAAGATGAAAATGCTCAAAATATGAGAAGCATTAAAAAATATGCTATCCATTTAGACAAATAATTAAAATATTAAATGTGCATAGACATATTTCAATATGTTTATTTTTGGAAATAAAGCACAGTTTAAAAAAAAGAAAACTTTGGAGGCGTTGTCATAATTAGGAACAAAAATTGTGACCGTTAAGAATATTTAAAACCCAACCCTTGGATACTCTGCTATTTTCTTAGTTTAACACAGTTTCATAAAACACAAATAGCAGTTTTATTGTTGCTCTTCTGTTGTTTTACAAGCTGAATGTTGGCAGCCAGGGTTATGATGCAGTCAGCATTTTCAGACTGGCATGCATAAAACCATTAGATCCAAGAAGAGGCTCAGCTTCACTGATATCCTGTAGCGTTTTGTTTCGGGAAATGCCATGCTAGTGATTATAAAGGATGATGTCATATATTTCTTCCAACCACATCCTACCATTATGGTAATTCTAATTGTAGTAAACTGTGAAATCAATAGAAATGAAAAAAAAAATCCTTCCAATAAAATAAGAAACAAAATAAAACTTTAAATGTTGTCAGTCTTTTGTTTAATAACATAACACAAAAAGGTACATTATGGTTCTCCAAGAACAAAGGAATGGTAGAAATGTACTAGTTTTTAATTGAGGACCTCTGAATGTATACAAAGCTATTAGTAGAAGTGTTATTAACATCATCACTTTGTATGAAGTTATTGTCTCAATGACTCACTGGCTGAGGCTAAGCAAGCTCAACAATTAAGCAACAATTCTTCATGCTGCTTTTCACTAACTACAGTACCATTAACTATTTCTCTGCTAAAGTATATGCTTATGCTATGCTCAGCCTTTATTTTCTGCTTTTTTCTTATCACTAAATCCACAAAACTTGAATTGAAAGGTAAAATTGGGACCTCTCTGAGATTTATCCCCACTTGTGGAATTGAGATTTTCCCTATTCTAGGTTCAATAAGAAAGTAAATGCTTGCCTTATTTGGTATGATTTTGTATATCGGTTCATCTCACAATATCAAGTCTGTAAACAAAGAGAAGGACCTTTTATTTTCTTCTCAGGTCCTTGATTTTAAAACTGTCAAATGAACTCATTCAACACTTTGTTTCCAGTTACTCAGCATATGCAAGACCTTATGCTGTTATAGGGTTTCAAAAGATGAGTGAAAAATGTCTGTGACACATGGGTTTACAGTAAAGTCAAAAAGGAAAATACATATAAGTATTGTAATTGGTAGGGGCTTCTCAGATGGCTCAGTGGTAAAGAATCCACCTGTAATGAAGGAGACAGGAGACTCAGTTTCCATCCTGGGGTTGGGAAGATCCCCTGGAGGAGGAAATGGCAACCCACTCCAGTATTCTTGTCTAGAGAATCCCGTGGACAGAGAAGCCTAGTGAGCTACACAGTACGTAGGGTCGCAAAGAGTGTGTCATGAACTGAGTGACTTAGCATGCACACACGCATTGTTTAAGTAGTGATTTTATTCTGTGAATTTGCTCAAGGGAGACCTTAAAAAATTTTTCTTAAGGTTTAAGAATAATCATTTGAACTATTCTTTCAAAGATTTACTATGTTGTAGAATGAATGTAAATTTTGGCTCATCATGTTGAGATTACCATGCATTCTCAAATTTAGGTCACTAGATTTAGCCATAGTTTCCAATAGAGTAATTTTTATTATTATTATTTTTTTTACTTTAAAGTTATTTATCTCCATCAAGGTTAAAAGTAATTTCAGTGAAAATTAGTTACACTACTTATAATAAAAATATATATCTTATCCATATTAAATTTTGAACTTTTAAACTTTTTAATCTTGTGCTGGAATTAAAACATAAACTATTATAAATTAAGAGAACCTGCATGATTCAGGGCTTGAAATGGTTAGATAGTCAAAAATCTGAAAAACTACTGTCCAGAGATGTTTATCTTTGTTATGAGAAAGTTGCTTGTGCCACAATGGGATGAATCTGTTTTTCGGCTCTGACTCCTGTCCACAAAACAGAGCAAATGTAACCCTTCCATTTGCTATAGCACAGGAGGGACTCCAGAACATGGCAAAGATTACAGTCATATGAAAGAGCAGGCTTGCAAAGAGAGTCCTAGGGCAGAGAAAGCATACAAAAACCTTTCCCTTAAGTAAAACAAATGCCAGTGTTTTGATCAAGATATCGGAGAAAAGCAAAATCCTACAGAATCATTTGCTAAAATGGAACATAAAATGAATTTTGAGAACTTTTATTTATTGTGAGACAATAATCTTCACATAGTCATAGAGAACCTGATACAAGGATGCTACAAGTTAAACAATATTCCCCTGGACTATATCTACAATTAGAAACGGTTTTGTTAGTCATACTTTACATGATGTCTTTGCTCAACTGCTAAGTTGTTCCCAACTCTTTATGACCCCGTGAACTGCAGGCTGTGAGGCTTTCCTGTCCTTCACTATCTCCCTGAGTTCACTCAAACTCATGTCCTTTGAGTCAACGATGCCATCCAACCATCTCATCATCTGTCATTCCTTTCTCCTCCTGCTTTCAATCTGTCCCGGCATTGAGGTTTTTTCCAAAGTTATTTATCTCCATCAAGGTTAAAAGTAATTTCAGTGAAAATTAATGTAATTTTCACTGAAAATAATAATAAAAAGATATATCTTATCCATATTAAGATACCAGGTGGCCAAAATATTGCAGCTTCAGCATCATGATATCGTTACTGTGGATAAAAAACAAATGTTATCTTCAGACCCTAGGGTAAATACACACTCATTTTCTCTCTATATATCTGCATTTTATGTAATAGCGTTCAAGGGATAAATGGACTGCATATCTCAAGATATGTTCCTTTGGCACCAGGGTCACACATTGGGGGATTTGGTAAGGTAGTGGGGCTGGACAATAATAGCAAATGTGGAGATTCTTTGATTTCTGTGATGACTCCTTTCAAGACAACTCAGCAGATCTTTAATAGAGTGAATTCTCAATATCCTTCCCTTCAGTAAATGCA
>SJYW01047007.1:49301-60393 GCA_006410735.1 Raphicerus campestris
TTAGCATCATTCCTTCCAAAGAGCACCCAGAACTGATCTCTAGAATGGACTGGTTGGATCTCCTTGCAGTCCAAGGGACTCTCAAGAGTCTTCTCCAATACCACAGTTCAAAAGCATCAGTTCCTCAGCGCTCAGCTTTCTTCACAGTCCAACTCTCACATCCATACATGACTACTGGAAAAACCATAGCCTTGACTAGACGGACCTTTGTTGGCAAAGTAATGTCTCTGCTTTTGAATATGCTGTCTAGGTTGGTCATAACTTTCCTTCCAAGGAGTAAGCGTCTTTTTAATTTCATGGCTGCAGTCACCATCTGCAGTGATTTTGGAGCCCCCCCAAAATAAAGTCTGCCACTGTTTCCACTGTTTCCCCATCTATTTCCCAGGAAGTGATGGGACCAGACTTAGAGCCTAGCATTCAGTAAACGAATGAATGCACAGAATCTTGGATTCTACCAGGTGCTGTCTCTTACTGTTGTCACTTCAGTTCTTTTTATGATTTTTTTCCCCTTGTGTGTATGTGTGTGTGGCTTAAAAATGAAAGTGTAATTGCTTAGTCCTGTCCAACTTTTTGCGACCCCATAGACTGTAGCCCTCCAGGTTCCTCTGTCCATGGAATTCTCCAGGCAAGAATACTGGAGTGGGTAGCCATTCCCTTCTCCAGGGGATCTTCCTGACCTAGGGGTTAAACCCAGGTCTCCTGTATTACAGGCAGAATTTTTACTGTCTGAGCCACTAGACTTAAAACATAGTTCTAAATGCTTGATTTCATTCAGCTATAATACAGTTAGAGGTAGTATGGTTGTCTAGAATCACGTGCATTTTCTTGGGCTACATGAAAAAGTGCAAATTATGGTCTTTCTGTACTCATGAAATATGAGTTGAGGCCAGCACTTACATTAATACTTTACTGTCAAACATACAAATTACTTTCATCAACCATGGGCTAATATGTGTGACCACTGGAGCAGAACCCTTGGAAATGTGTTGGGAGAGACTTTGAGAGGTCAAGACAGTAGCTGAAGTCTGCTCAATTTGCCATCCAGGCCAGTGTCTAGAAAATTCTCTTATTTTTCTAACTTGTTATTATTTATTTTTTTTAAACCACAGAAAGCCCATTTGTAACTTTAGTTTAAAAAGATACAGTGAAAGCAAATCTTTTCTCAAGAGGAAATTATGATCTCAATAAACCTTGGAAAAGTACGCTTACAGTTTTCATTCTCTGAATTGAAGGATTGACATGCATGCATTTGTGTGTGTGTGCTTTGCATGCAAGTATTCATTTTACTTGAATAGCCGATGTTGTGGAGTGGAGAAGGATTTATGAAATTGTAGCACCAGTGGAACTCCTGTTCCCTTATGACAGCAGAAACCTCTAACACACAACCATGCCAAGCATTTCTACTATTTATGGAATCTCTGTTGAAGACCTAATTGGTCACGGAAGTGGGGAAAACAGCCACCAACTTTGCTTATTGTGTATGTTACATCTAGTCTGCTTTGGGGAAAAAAAGATTTTTTTTTTCTATTTCACTAAAGACTGTTCTAGAACTTAACATTATTTGCGAAAAGAGGATGATTCTGGAATCCTGGATACTTGCTGGAGGTCAGAAGTGTTTCCCTTGGGGTACTTGAATGAATAGTTTAAGTTGAAAACAGTTTCTGAACATCTCGGGTGCTTACCACTCAGCCAAGATCTTTCTTTCCAAATATCTTGAGAATGTGTTGTCCATCTGTGAGGACTGTTAAAGTAAAATGCAAACTGTCAGTATGGGGCCAGTGATCTGGTTATGGCTTTCTGGAGTCTGGTCCACTTAAAAGGCTACTCTAGGCTCTGTACATTTCACAGTTTTCTTAGCCACCATCTGTTTGCAATGCGGACTCACCATACCCTTCCATGACTCCTGCCAGCTCCATTATGCTGGCTTTAGAAAGCTAACAATATTATAAGGCTGCTGTTAGAATCAGCATCTGAGAAAAATCACTTGTATTTCCCTTTAATTATGTTTTGACTCCCAGAAGTGAAAAGTTAGAATGAAAGATTCTAATATGATCATGTCTTGTGATCATGACTTTACAAAATTTCTCTTCAGCAAAGGGAGAATGGCCACAGTTTAAATAATTATAAGCCTTTAACGGTTGTAGATAGATAGGTATGCCCCGTGGCTCTTCAAAAACTCCAGACAGGTAAGCTCTTTTTACAGATTCAGAGATTTAGTTCTGAGACTTATGCTTTAAGGAAGCCGAAAGAAAGTTCATGCTTACTGCCATTTAAAAGAGTTTCCTAAAAAGCATAATTTATAGGCAGCCCAGACCATACCCTCTCCTCTAGACTGCCTGATAGATACACAAACTCAGCTCATTCAAAACTTAATTCATCGTTTCTCTTCCCAAGTTGTTTTTTCTTCTGGGCGTGGCACTAGCCCCCCTCCCCCACTACTGGAATCACTCACTGTCTTCACCCCCATGATCACCAACAGCTAGTCAGTCATGATCAGCTTGACTTTACTTCCACTAACTTCTTCTTAGCCCCTCTCCACCCAATTAAACCCCCACCTTCTTTTTCTTTAACTATTGCTGTAGGCTTTTAACTTGCCTACCCACTGCCAGTCCTTGAATCCATTCCTCCTATCACAATAGAAAGGATCCTTCTCAAAGAAGAAAATCTGTGACCACCTTTTGGCTGCTTGAAACTCTTGAATGGCAACGCCGTTGAGGTAAGAAATGTGTCAGTTGCTCAGTCGTGTCCGACTCTCTTGTCCCCGTGGACGGTATAGCCTGCCAGGTTCCTCTGTCCATGGAATTCTCCAGGCAAGAATACTGGAGGAGGTTGCCCTTTCCTCCTCCACTGAGGTCAAGACAGAGTGCAGATGTCTTCATGTGACTATACACACCAATTTCTTCTCCAGCCTCAATGTGTCCTACCCCTTCTTCCAGTTCTCTAGATCTCAGCTTTGAATCCTTTGCTCTGCGATGCTTCTCTGTTCCCCCAAGTCTGGGTCTGGAGTTCTTCTCTAAGCCTCAGGGCACCTTGTATTTCCTGGAACACAGCACCCAGCACTGATTGCAAGGGGATGCTTATCTCTGTATCATCCCCTGGACTGTAAACTCCTTGAAAACAGGGAATCTGCTCCTTGTGAAATCCCTAGAACCTAGAAAAATGCTTGGCGCATGGTATTCACTCAGTAAATACTTGTTGAATGAAGGAAATTCCATTTTGAGCAGATGTTACAAGGTGAGATAAAAATGTCATTCAGTAAAATTTACAACTGGTTTATTGAATTGTATTTGCTAGATAGCCTCATGTGAAGGGAAGGTATCATGGCACTTACATAGTAAACTTGTTAGCTGAGATCACTTGGTCTGATTTAGCGTTCAGTCCCTACATCCTTTTAGCATGGTTAGATGAAAGCACATTGAAATTGGATTCAGAAAATGCTTGGGTTCAAGACCCAGGGATGTCCCTTAGACTAGGGGACTGAACAAATTAATTGACCTTTCTGAGACTCACTTTCCTTCTCTGAGGTGAAATGATCCTGAAGTGCACATGTGTGATCATCTGTGAAAACACCTAGCTTGACACTAGATAGTATGTACTCCATACATGTTAACTTCATGTATTTTCATGAGTAAGAGCTAGAGATGCTGACATTGCATTTTGGTCAAGATGATTCAGTATTTATTACATGATTCAAGTCATTGTGTGTGATATAATTTACTTATCCTTAATGTCCTTCTTTACTTAAAAAATGAATACAACTTTAACCAGATTAACTACACACACACACACACACACACACACACACCCTATATTCATCAGTTCTATTATTTCTCATCCATTGTCTCATTTCTTACTCATTTCTCCTTTTGTTTCTTATCCTATAGAAAATGCACAATTTAGCCACAGGAAGAGGTTTCTAAGTTACCTTTGTTGTGTTTTGAGCTAAAGAATCTTGAAGTAACTTCAAATGTATATTTTAAAAACTATATTGACACTGAAGTAAGACAGTGTTATATCCTTACAGGTCATTTCACACGTGGCTGTTTTTTGCAGTATTGTCACTTTTTTGTTTTTGGCTATATCACTTTTCATGGATTTTTGAAGCTGTGGGAATGGATTTTTTTTTCTCTGTAGTCTCGTGTCATGGTTGACGAATATACCTTAAGGACATGGTACAAATCAATGGTAGAAAAAACCGGATTCAGTCTCGGTTCTCATGGAGATCCACCTCCTTTTTTTTTTTTTTTTTAAAGCTTACTCTCAATTTAACTTAATGGATGTGATCAAAAGCACATTTATTGACTTGGCATGTTTGTCAAGTCTCTTGGAAGGTGCAATAACACTGAGGTTGAATGGAAATAAGTGGTTGGCAAAGAGCTGGAGTTCTGCAGCTCGCCCTCCGGAAAACCACCAGGAGAGTTCCAGATGTGTGTCAGTAGGAGGGTCTGACGTCTGGGCATCTTCACAGTATAACCAGTTTATAAATGTGAACGTTCGTTTAGCCAGAGGAGATTCTTTTTTCTCCCACTAGCTCTCACTGAGTTGCAGTCACTAATAGTATGGCTTGGTACCTTCTTTGCTGGAAGAGGAACAGCCGCTAAAGAGAAACCCAAACACGTGAAGGGACAAAGGGAGAACATTAAAAAGTGCGTGCTGTGAACTCATCTTTTTCTCTTTTTTTAGAATGTGGTGTTTTCCACTAGCGGATGTGAATCCTCTGAAGGTGGTGGGTAAAGATGTTAGAGATGTTTTTATTGATTTCCCAAGAAGATATTCAGCAATATTCTATTGTAACTCTCCTGAGATGGTGTGATGGAGAATAGGTTTGGGAAAGAGTTCTCTGGTGTCCAGGTGTCCAGGTAGCGAAGCCCTGGGCAAGCCCATGGGGATTATTATTTATTCTGGCCACTCTTTACTAAGGGGACACACAGCCTTTGAGCATGGCATAACTGACCTTGATAAGTGTATACTCCCTCGAAGGAAGAAAAGCTTTGCGTTTCTAATTGCCTTTTAATTCTTTTGTAAACATTTAGGTCAGCAAAATATCACTGTCCAATTTTCAGTGCATACTGAATGCTAATTTTAAACATCTTCTGCTCCTTTCCAGCTCTCAATGAATATGGGTAGAAAATGCTGTGTCTATTCTCTGTGCCATACTTTTGAGAGGAGCATTTTTCTATTAATACGTGTGAATTCTCAAGTGCCTTCTCAGCCTCTCTGGAACATTAAAGCAAAAGCATAGTTAGTCCTTAAGGTTGAGCTGTTCTACTGACTAATGGAGCTGAAATATCATTTTAACCAGGCTTTCATTCACTAGTGATGTTTATAACATATTTAGTAATTTACTTGCTGCTGCTGCTAAGTCGCTTCAGTCATGTCTGACTCTGTGCAACCCCATAGATGGCAGCCCACCAGGCTCCCCATCCCTGGGATTCTTCAGGCAAGAACACTGGAGTGGGTTGCCATTTCCTTCTCCAATGCATGAAAGTGATAAGTGAAAGTGAAGTCGCTCAGTCGTGTCCAACTCTTTGCGACCCCATGAACTGCAGCCTACCAGGCTCCTCTGCCCATGGGATTTTCCAGGCAGGAGTACTGGAGTGGGGTGCCATTGCCTTCTCCGAGTTTACTTGTCAAGTCCTGATATTTGCATAGATAATTTTAGTTATCATGCTGTAGGACATTTTCTCCCTTAAATTAATTCTGTTTTCAGTGTCTATTTTGATGAAACAGGGAAAAATAAGGCTTGCTCGCAAGAGGAAGGAGCAATAAACAGAACCAAAGATAAAAAATGAGTCTTTTTTATTATTTTTTTTGCATGCTGGTTGTTTCTGTTTGTTTATGGTTTTGCCTCAGTGATATTCAGCACATCTTGAGGTCAGTAGAAATAATAATTTCTGTCTGTTATGTTAATATTACTTTCCACTTGGAAAAAACATCCTGGAAAAATACCATGTCCTGTGAAGCCAATGATTCTTTGGCCGAATAGATCATTTTGCCTCATCTTCCTACAAAGGAAAGAATAGCTCCTCTTCTGGTACACAGATAATTCTGCTTCTCTTTTCTTTACTTCAGGTTTTAAACATTCAGGAAATATGGGTCTCTAGTACTGGAGTATGTTAGAGGATGGACCACTAGGGTCACTGATGTGGATTTGTTTTAATCATGCAGGCAATGCAATTTATTACCTTGGAAATTGATTTGAACAAGAGTTGTGTGAGCATCTTTGACTGTTATATTGCTTGATCATTGTCTTGGGGAGGAAACAAAGAAGCAGATCACGTGAAACATTAATTCTGGGCTATAGTCAGAGATAAATTTTTATTTTTTAAGAAGATTCATCTATATGATATTTTGCTGAAGCCATATTAATATGCTTCATTTACCATTTCAGAGTCCAGTTTCCTAAAGAGAGATCAATTAATTGTTCAACTTATTCTTTCTTCTTAAAGAGATATGTTCAGGGGTCAAAGCCAGGAAGGTAGTATGCCTAAGGGAAGACAGAGTGTGTTAGTTTTCTATGGCCACAATGTTGCTGTGTAACAAATCTCACCAAAGTCAGAAGCTAGTTAAACAGCAACATTGTGGTCATACATGACCAAGGGTTTGGCTATGACTTGGGGCCATGAATCAGTCAGTCTCCTAAAAGTTGACTCTTTCTCTGTGACTTCTATACTCCCATAATATTCTTATTCTTTGGTTAATCTGGATTCAAGAATTACGAAAAGGATTCCTGAGAGCAGCCCTTGAGATTTCACTGGGAATGAGGAATAGTATCCGTGAATAGATATGCTCCATTACTCAAAATAACAGACTGTGTGTAGAATACAGATCATGTGCCTTTGGTGGTTAATAAGGAGTTCACTGGAATTTGAGATTTTCCTGGATTTGAATTCCAGCTCTTAACAAATTCTGTCCACTTGAGCAAGTCACCCAGCCTCTCAGTTTCAGCTTGCTCATATNGAGTACTGGAGTGGGGTGCCATTGCCTTCTCCGAGTTTACTTGTCAAGTCCTGATATTTGCATAGATAATTTTAGTTATCATGCTGTAGGACATTTTCTCCCTTAAATTAATTCTGTTTTCAGTGTCTATTTTGATGAAACAGGGAAAAATAAGGCTTGCTCGCAAGAGGAAGGAGCAATAAACAGAACCAAAGATAAAAAATGAGTCTTTTTTATTATTTTTTTTGCATGCTGGTTGTTTCTGTTTGTTTATGGTTTTGCCTCAGTGATATTCAGCACATCTTGAGGTCAGTAGAAATAATAATTTCTGTCTGTTATGTTAATATTACTTTCCACTTGGAAAAAACATCCTGGAAAAATACCATGTCCTGTGAAGCCAATGATTCTTTGGCCGAATAGATCATTTTGCCTCATCTTCCTACAAAGGAAAGAATAGCTCCTCTTCTGGTACACAGATAATTCTGCTTCTCTTTTCTTTACTTCAGGTTTTAAACATTCAGGAAATATGGGTCTCTAGTACTGGAGTATGTTAGAGGATGGACCACTAGGGTCACTGATGTGGATTTGTTTTAATCATGCAGGCAATGCAATTTATTACCTTGGAAATTGATTTGAGCAAGAGTTGTGTGAGCATCTTTGACTGTTATATTGTTTGATCATTGTCTTGGGGAGGAAACAAAGAAGCAGATCACGTGAAACATTAATTCTGGGCTATAGTCAGAGATAAATTTTTATTTTTTAAGAAGATTCATCTATATGATATTTTGCTGAAGCCATATTAATATGCTTCATTTACCATTTCAGAGTCCAGTTTCCTAAAGAGAGATCAATTAATTGTTCAACTTATTCTTTCTTCTTAAAGAGATATGTTCAGGGGTCAAAGCCAGGAAGGTAGTATGCCTAAGGGAAGACAGAGTGTGTTAGTTTTCTATGGCCACAATGTTGCTGTGTAACAAATCTCACCAAAGTCAGTAGCTAGTTAAACAGCAACATTGTGGTCATACATGACCAAGGGTTTGGCTATGACTTGGGGCCATGAATCAGTCAGTCTCCTAAAAGTTGACTCTTTCTCTGTGACTTCTATACTCCCATAATATTCTTATTCTTTGGTTAATCTGGATTCAAGAATTACGAAAAGGATTCCTGAGAGCAGCCCTTGAGATTTCACTGGGAATGAGGAATAGTATCCGTGAATAGATATGCTCCATTACTCAAAATAACAGACTGTGTGTAGAATACAGATCATGTGCCTTTGGTGGTTAATAAGGAGTTCACTGGAATTTGAGATTTTCCTGGATTTGAATTCCAGCTCTTAACAAATTCTGTCCACTTGAGCAAGTCACCCAGCCTCTCAGTTTCAGCTTGCTCATATGTAAACTGGGAACTTTGACTTACAGGTTAAAGTTGAGTCTATTAATCTATATGGAAACACTTTGCACAGTTTCAGAATGTTACAAGTGAGTTATCATTATTGAAACCGGGCTGTGTTTTTGTAAAAGTTCTAATCCAGCATTTATGGTTATATTCTCAGAACCTGTCCTGGATTTTAAAACAATGGGTAGATATGTTGGTGAGTTTACTTGTTTAGCTATAAGCATGGTGTTGTCTTCAATTTGTCACATGATGTACTTTGTGTATTGAATTAAGTATGTATTATATATAGATAGATAACTTAATTGGTTTTCTTCTAGTTTGAGTCTATCGGCAAGAGAAACTGTGGTTATGGTCAGTTTCTGATTATCCTCATATNCCTGTCCTGGATTTTAAAACAATGGGTAGATATGTTGGTGAGTTTACTTGTTTAGCTATAAGCATGGTGTTGTCTTCAATCTGTCACATGATGTACTTTGTGTATTGAATTAAGTATGTATTATATATAGATAGATAGCTTAATTGGTTTTCTTCTAGTTTGAGTCTATCGGCAAGAGAAACTGTGGTCATGGTCAGTTTCTGATTATCCTCATATAGACTAATCAAACGGGAAGATATCTGAGGCAAACTTAACCTTTTATCTTTTTCCTGTTTCCCAACAATATTTATCCTCTGCTTGTTTTTTAATTCCCTCTTTCCAATTGTGTCTTAGCTGGAAACAAGGAAAACCTTTTAAACGTGTTAAATTACCCTTATTAATTTCTCCTTCCTCCTCCTGAGGGAAGGTTGAAGCAAAGAGCTAAGTCATAGGTAAACTGGTGTTTGGCATCAGTCTCAGGAGGGTAGCTCTTCTTGAGGACCTGGGAGGAATTGCAAAAATTAGCAAATGTCAGGAAACTAAGTCGCTTAAAATGCTTCGTCTCTCTTCTCGGTATATTACCACCAGTGCCAAGTCTCACAGTTTGTGGAAGATTTGTAAATTTTTTAGTCATGAGTGCCAATCATGAATGATAACACCACGGTGAGAAGTGGGGAATTACTCACAGTCCCTATTGATTCACCATGCCTTGTCCATCATTTTCTTTGAAGTCTGGTTTCTCTCCTTCTCTCCATTTGCACTGATACTCACCTCTCTCCTGTGCTATGACTTTACCCTTCAGGATAGGTTTCCAGAAAGGCAAAATGCTGACTTTCATATGGGCATAAAATGAACATGTGTTCAGAATTTGTGATAGTCATCAATTAGTGAGGGGACCAGGCAGAAGTTACAGCCAATTCAAAGAGAATTTGAAGAATAGGCTTACTGATAGATCAGGAATATTGAGACGAATGTACAAAATGGAGGCAAAATCCGCCCCCTGCTTCCTGCCACCCCCAGAGGGCATAGAAGTAGCTCAGGTTGCTTGTGAACAGGACAGAATTTATGCAAGAATTACTTTGCATTGCTATCACTTAAACTCAGACTTGTTAAGGACTCCCACAGAAGCAGATTCTGGTAACTCCGGTGCTGCTCTTGGGAGTCTAGACGGAGCATAGTTTTCCTCTGAGGCACAGCATTTTTCTGTATGACTGGTTGGTCGCATTGTGGTTGACTTTGACCCCATCCACCAATTTAAACTTCCATGAGCGGTGCTCTCATTATTTGACTCACCCGCCAGATTTTCCTTGGCTTCCTAACATCGGTTTTATCTATCTCACCGGTCATCAAGTTCTTTCATAATCTCTTACATTTCCAGCACGGCACCCCACTTCTCTCAAAAACACAAGCCCTACTTTAGCCAGACAACTTTCTGCCCTCAACATGTGCTCACATTTAATTCCGCAGCCAAACTTTCTGCAGAATCTCTCCTTTTAAACCTACTCAACCCTTTGTTCAAGGTTAGCTTACCTCAACCTCATTAAATCTTGCCTATTACCCATGTGGGGTGGATGGATTATAACAAACAACCCATCACTTAATTACCATTTTTGTGTGTGTGTGTGTTATCAGTGATCACTTCATGTTTTGTTGATTCCAACTTGGTTGAAAACTTTTTTTTAATCTTATTGAAGTATAGTNTTGATCATTTGCCCCTCACTACTTTATCACATGCCCCATTTCCTGTTTAATTTTTCTTTACATCACTTATCACTATCTAACATATATATTTAATCATGTATTTATTGTCTATCTCCCGTCACGAGAAAATAAGGTCTATGAAGTGTTCTATAAGATTGAGAAAACTGCTAAGCTATTCAGGTATGACTTAAATAAAATCCCTTATGATTATACAGTGGAAGTGAGAAATAGATTTAAGGGCCAAGATCTGATAGATACAATGCCTGATGAACTATGGAATGAGGTTTGTGACATTGTACAGGAGACAGAGATCAAGACCATCCCCATGGAAAAGAAATGCAAAAAAGCGAAATGGCTATCTGGGGAGGCCTTACAAATAGTTGTGAAAAGAGCAGCAAAAAAGCAAAGGAGAAAAGGAAAGATATAAGCATCTGAATGCAGAGTTCCAAAAAATAGCAAAAAAAGATAAGAAAGCCTTCCTCAGTGATAAATGCAAAAAATTAGAGGAAAAGAACAGAATGGGAAAGACTAGAGATCTCTTCAAGAAAATTAGAGATACGAAGGGAACATTTCATGCAAAGATGGGCTTGATAAAGGACAGAAATGGTACGGACCTAAGAGAAGCAGAAGATATTAAGAAGAGGTGGCAAGAATACACAGAAGAACTGTACAAAAAAGATCTTCATGACCTGGATAATCACG
>SJYW01047007.1:94576-121196 GCA_006410735.1 Raphicerus campestris
TGGTACCTCATTGTGGTCTTGATTTGCATTTCTCTGATAATGAGTGATGTTGAGCATCTTTTCATGTTTTTGTTAGCCATCCGTATGTCTTCTTTGGAGAAATGCCTGTTTAGTTCTTTGGCCCATTTTTGGATTGGATCGTTTATTTTTCTGGAGTTGAGCTGCATAAGTTGCTTGTATATCTTTGAGATGAGTTGTTTGTCAGTTGCTTCGTTTGCTATTGTTTTCTCCCATTCAGAAGGCTGTCTTTTCACCTTACTTATAGTTTCCTTTGTTGTGCAGAAGCTTTTAATTTTAATTAGATCCTATTTGTTTATTTTCGCTTTTATTTCCAGTATACTGGGAGATGGATCATAGAGGATCCTGCTGTGATGTATGTCGGAGAGTGTTTTGCCTATGTTCTCCTCAAGGAGTTTTATAGTTTCTGGTCTTACGTTTAGATCTTTAATCCATTTTGAGTTTATTTTTATGAACTTTTTAAGAATTCCACTTTTATTTATCTTTTAAGTATTTAAAATATTACACTGTATATTTATATCTTAGTATGGTCTAATGGTATCAATATTTTATCAATTTAAGTAAAATTGATATAGAACTTACCTTTCTTTACCCTTCTATATTTATAATTGTTTCAGTATTTCCTTTATATACATTGAGAACCATATCAAAAGCACTATAATTTTTGCTTCAATCATCAAATATCATTTAAAAAAATTCAAGAGAAGAAAATGCTTTCACTTTTTCTGTTTTTCTTTCTACCTGATGGCCTAATATTTTTTTTAAAAGTTCATTTTTTCTAGAGGATATCTGTTAGTTATTTTTTTAGAGTAGTCCTACTACTGACAAATTTTCTTATCTTTGTTGTTGTTATTGTTCAGTTGCTAAGTCATGTTTGACTCTGCAACCCCATGGTTCTGCAGCATGCCAGGCTCCTCAGTCCTTCACTGTCTCCTAGAGTTTGCTCAGACTCTGTCCACTGAGTTGGTAATGCCATAAATCCATCTCATCCTCTGCCATTCCTTTCTTTTTTTGCCTTCAGTCTTTTCCAGCATCAAGGTCTTTTCCAATTAGTGATCTTTTCACATCAGATGGACAAATTATTAGAAGCTTCAGCATCAATCCTTCCAATGAATATTCAGGATTGATTTCCTTTAGTATTGACTGATTTGATCTCCTTGAAGTCCAGGGGACTCTCAAGAGTCTTCTTTAGCACCACAATTCAAAAGAATAAATTCTTTGACACTCAGTCTTCTTTATGAAGAAACTCTCACATCCATGCATGACAATTGGAAAAGCTATAGTTTTGACTATAGGGACCTTTGTCAGCAAAGTGATATCTCTGCTTTTTAATAAACTATCTAGGTTTGTCATAGCTTTGCTTACAAGGAGCAAACGTATTTTAATTTTATGGCTGCAGTCACCATCCGCAGTGATTTTGGAGCCCAAGAAAATAAAATCTATCACTATTTTCATTTTTCCCCCCACCTATTTTCTATTAAATGATGGGACCAGATGCCATGATTTTAGTTTTTTTCAAGCCACCTTTTTCATTGTCCTCTTTCACCCTCATCAAGAGGCTCTTAAGTTCCTCTTCACTTTCTGCCATTAGAGTGATATCATCTCCGTGTCTGAGATCGCTGATGTTTCTCCCTGCAATCTTCATTCCAGTCCGTTATTCATCCAGCCCAGCATTTCTCATGATATAATTTGAATATAAGTTAAATAAGCAAGGTGACAATATGCAACCTTGTCATACCTCTTTCCCAGTTTGAAACCAGTCAGTTGTTTTATATCTGGTTTTAACTGTTGCTTCTTGATCTGCATACAGGTTTCTCAGGAGATGAGTAACGTGGTCTGGTATTCTCATCTCTTTAAGAATTTTCCATAGTTTGTTGTGATGCACACTGTTTTATCTTTGCTTCATGTGAAAAAGTCTTGATTTCTCCATTATCCTTAAGGGATATTTTCACTGGATATAGATTTCACTGTTAAAAGTTGGATTTTTTTTTAGCACTTAAAAAATGTTGTGCCACTTCCTTCTGGTATCCTTGGTTTCTGATGAGAAGTCTATTGTTTAAAATAGTTTACGTATCATTTCTCTTTCCTTGCTTTCAGGATTTTTATGTCACCTTTTGTGTTGAGAAGTTTGACTGTAATAACCTTAGTGTAGATTTCTTTGATTTAGTGTTTAAGATTCATTCAGATTTTTGAATTTGTTGTTTACCTCTTTTGTGAAATTTAAGAACTTGTCAACCATTATTTCTCCAAATATCTTTTCTACTTTTATCATTTATTTTTTCTCATTCCTTGATTTTGTTGACATAAATGTTAGATCTTTTGTTGTAGTCCCACAGTTCCCCAAGGCTCTTCTCTTTCTTGTTGTTCTATTTTGTCTTTATAATAAAGACTGGGTGATTTTTGTTGTTTTATCTTTAAGTTCTCTGATACATCTGAACTCTGCACTTTGCTTTTATGGTCATTCCTTGAGAGCTTTTAAAAAAAATCTTAGTTATTGTATTTTTCCATTTTTGAAATTTTCATTTGACTTTTATATCTTCTGTTTTTTCTAAGACTTGGTAAAAGTCTTTATTTCTTGGTAAATTTCAAGAATGTTTATATTGCTTGTTAAAATATTTTTTTTATGGCTGCTTTAAATCCTTCATAGATAATTTTTAACACCAGTACTATTTTGATGTTGTATCTATCAATTGTCTTTTCTCTTTCATGTTAGAACTTTTTGGTATGAAGTATGATTTTTCTACTGAAACCTGGGCATGTGAATGTTATATTATGAGACTCATGGTCTTATTTTAATGTTTTGACTTAACAGGCATCTTCTGACATTGTGATGAAGGAAGGAAGGAAGGAAGAAAGAAAAAGAAAGAAAGAAAGAAAGAAAGTCGCTCAGTTGTGTTCGACTCTTTGAGACTCCACGGACTGTAGCCCACCAGGCTCCTCCATCTATTGAATTTTCTAAGCAGGAGTACTGAAGTGGGTTGCATTTCCTTCTCCAGTGGATCTTCCCAGCCCAGGGATCAAACCTGCATTGCAGGCAGACACTTTACCGTCTGAGCCACCAGGTGTAGAGGAAAGTGAAAGTGAAGTCGCTCAGTCGTGTCCGACTCTTTACGACCCCATGGACTGTAGCCCTCCAGGCTCCTCCGTGCATGGGATTCTCCAGGCAAGAATACTGGAGGGTTGCCATTTCCTTCTCTAGGGGATCTTCCTAACCCAGGGATCAAACCCAGGTCTCCTGCATTGCAGGCAGATGCTTTAACCTCTGAGCCACCAGGGAAGCAGTGCCTACTGGGCTGGAAGTCACAGTTCTCAACAGCTTCTATTTATACCTTCCAGGGCATTTCCTTGTTACTACTGGATGGCAGAGGAACTTCTGGCTTCCCAGTAAGCCTCTACTGATATCTCTGAGGAGAGTCAAGGTTGCCTCATTATCGCCTTCCATGGGTCATCCACTAACATCATGGGATAAAGATGCTCTTGTTACTGTTAGAAATAAGGAAAATTCTGACTCGCCGTTAGACCTCCTCTGATATTACCCTGGCAGGAGAGAGAGGAGACACTTTGTTCCTACAAAAGAAGAGTAGAAGTCCAGGCTGTGCAAGTGCCCTCCATGACACCATGGATGTGTGAACTTGTTCTGCTGCAGAGGGATGAAAATACTGGCTGTTGATTGGATTTTTCTCTGACATGATTCCAGCCAGGACAGTGGAACATTTCACTGCAGTCTAGAAAGGGAGATCTCTAAACTCCTACTTGGTCTGGGATTTTGGATATAGCCCTTGTTTTTTCTGTGATGTTTAGCTAAAATAGAAGAGTCATTTGTGTAAAAGTTTTCTGCCTTGTTAGGCTGCCTCTATCCTGGGCCTCTGACCTGTGAGGGAGCTCTTTTTCCAGGATGTCCTGTTCATCAGCACTCTGTATGAAACAAAAACAAAACCTAGGAAATTTACTGCTATGTTTTTCTGTAGGTTGCTGAATTTCCTAACTGGTTGACCTTTTTCTCTCCACCTTTCAAAGGGTCTTTTAATGTTTGTTTTAACGTATAATGTCCAGGAGTTTTGGCTGTGCTTATCAGAGGAAATAGAGAAAAATGATTCTATGCCATTTTTTTGGACATAGAAGTCCTTTGAAATTGACTGTTTTGTGGTTCATTCTTAATTTTTAGAAAATGATACTTAACATTCATATATTAGATTATAATAAGGGGTTATTATAAGCTCTGTAATATATTTATATAACTGACTTTTGAGAATTTCTGTTTAATTTGCTCACATATGACGGCAGTATATTTTAAAAGAGATACAAAATAACTAGAGAGGAAATTATTACTAACAGTTTTTTTCAGATGTTACAAATACTTTTCTGGGATATATCTGTGTATCAGGAAATAAGAACATTAAATGAAACTAATTCTCAAGGAATCAAGAAAATCCCAAAATAAATGACAATAAAGATCAACTTGTACATTTAATGAATATTACTGATGCAAGTAGATAATGATGATGGTATATACTAATCAAAAATTTGCCTTTAATTACTTTTAAAGCATACTGAATGAAAAGTAAGTAATAAGACAAGCTTTGGCATTTTGACTAATTTTAAAATACTTTAAAAGTTTTTATTTTATGGTACTGTAATAATGGAGGTTTATATTTTTAAAATGATATAAATTTTATTATAACAATGGATAAAGATACTAAAAAANGATTAATTACTTTTAAAGCATACTGAATGAAAAGTAAATAATAAGACAAGCTTTGGCATTTTGACTAATTTTAAAATACTTTAAAAGTTTTTATTTTATGGTACTGTAATAATGGAGGTTTATATTTTTAAAATGATATAAATTTTATTATAACAATGGATAAAGATACTAAAAAAAATACTATGGAACATCACTAGTAGATCAGATTGTTGTTGACGATGTCATTTGTTCTAGAAGGCTCCTTATAGGAGCTTTTCGATGTCTTTCAACTTCATGTTGGTAATTCAAGATTACTTTTTCTAGCATATAAAAGTAAGTAAGATTTGGTGTACAGTACTGATAATAATCGATTTTTGTTTTTCATTTCAAGTGTTGGCTTCTAAATATTTCAAATATTGAAAAATATCTAAAACTTGAAAAACTGTCAACTAATTCACCAATTTATATTTATTTTAACACAGCAGCAATAAGAACAGATTCTAAATTAATGATTTTGATTTTGAGTGTGGGTGGCTCAGATGGTAAAGAATCCACTTGCAATGTAGAAGACCTGGGTTTGATGATCCCTGGGTTGGGAAGATCTCCCGGAGAAGGGCATGGCAACCCACTCCAGTATTCTGGCCTGGAGAATTCCTTGGACTGAATATTTTTGGGTTTCCTTGGTAGCTTAACTGGTAAAGAATCTGCCTGCAATGCAGCAGACTCCAGTTTGATTCTTGGGTTGGGAAGATCCCCTGGAGAAGGAATAGGCTACCCACTCCAGTATTCTTGGGCTTCCCTGGTGGCTCAGACAGTAAAGAATCTGCCTGCAATGTGAGAAACCTGGGTTCAGTCCCTGGGTTGGGAAGATCCCCTGGAGAAGGGCATGCAACCCACTCCAGTATCTTGCCTGGAGAATTCCATGGACAGAGGAGACTGAGGGGCTACAGTCCATGGGGTCACAAAGAGTCAGACAAGACTGAGCAAATAAGCACTAGAAATTAATGTTCCTAGCACACTGGGCAATGATTAAGGAGCCTGGAACCAAGTGTTTAGAGAATTTCTGAGTTCATGCTCTGGAGTCAGACTGGACTGTCTTCAAGTTCAACTCTTTTGCTTACTCATTTGTGAACTTGGGAAGTCACTTAGACCCCCTGATGTTACTTTCTATTAGCAAATAAAGATAATAATATGAAATTGGTAAAACTGGAGTTTCTATCTCCAGATAGCTCCCAAAGAAAAACTGAAGAGTGCTAGAGCATTTGAATGCCTAGCTTCAGGTGATCTTGGAAATCATAGACCACTGATGAAAGTAAGTTCTAAGAATCATTTATTTTATAGCTCTAAGGGCATGAAACATTTTTGCTTTTGCAGTTTGTCCTCTCTTCATGATGTGATCTGAATACCAAGTGGCTCCAGATCATCATCTGTTCCAGCTGATCTGTATAAAACCTAAAATCATCAGCTGTACCAATCCTTTGAATTTATATCTTGAGGAACTCTTAACAAAGAACTTAATTTTTTTAATTGGCATGAAGTACGTTTATTGCCATGATAAGACCTGAAAATTGCATATAGTGAAGAATGATAGAAATGAAGACAATTTCTGAAAAAATTACCGCACAGGAGAAAAAAAAGGAAAGGAAGAAAAAGAAAAAAAAAAAAACATATACACAGGAAAGTTCCCTGGGTTAGGGATCTGAAAATAAAACAGGTCAGGTCAGGTCAAGTCGCTCAGTCGTGTCCAACTCTTTGCGACCCCGTGGACTGTAACCTACTAGGCTTCTCTGTCCATGGGATTCTCCAGGCAAGAATATTGGAGTGGAAAATAAAACAGAGGGTGACAAATATATAATTATCAGAATCAATTTTGAGAATACTAAGACTAGTGTGTGGCCTATAATTATTTAGGAAATTTTACCTAAATGTTTTGTTTCATATATATACATATCCTATCTGTATATCTATATATCCATATCTATCTATCATCTATCTATCTATATCTATCTATCTATAAAGAGAGAGAGAGATATTTAGGTTTCCAGTGTAGCCAGTAGTTCTGAAAAAACACTGAATGTTAAAGTATTTCAGGGTCATTACTACAAAGTTTAACTCCAGATTGTGAACTCCATCATTTGGAACATTTACAATTCAGCATTTTCAAATGTATTTCTTATTTTAAGATATATAGTACTATGTCTGGAACCAGGTGGAAGAGAAATAATGATTAGAGGAAAAGGAGAGTGGCATCGTGTTTTAGTTACTGACTATCTTCAACTATAGCCAATTTTATTACTTTGTGTCTTTTATTTATTTTCATAGACACTGAAGATTGAAAGGTGAATTAAGACCATCTATTAATTTTCTAAGGCAAAGATTATCAATGTGCCAACTTGTTTACTGTAAGATTTGTTGTTTTTGTTCAGTCATTAAGTCACACTCAGCTTTTAGTTTCTCTATGGACTGTAGCATGCCAGGCTTCCCTGTCCTTCACTATTTCCTGGAGTTTGCTCAGACTCATCTCCATTGAGTCTGTGATGCCATCTACCCATCTCGTCTGTCGCCTCCTTCTGCTCTTGCCCTTGATCTTTTCCAGTGTCAGAGTCTTTTCACTGAGTTGGCTCTTCAAACCAGGTGGCCAGCATATTGGAGCTTCAGCATTCACATCAGTCCTACCAATGAATATTCAGGGTTGACTTCCTTTATGACTGACTGGTTTGATCTCCTTGTTGTCCAAGGGACTCTCGAGTCTTCTCCAATACCACAGTTTCAAAGTATCAGTTCTTCAGCGCTCAGCATTCTTTATGGTTCAACTCTCATATCTGTACCTGACTACTGGAAGAACCATATCTTAGACTTATAGATTTTTCTCAGAAATGCTGTCTAGGTTTGCCACAGCTTTCCTTCCAAGGAGCAACTGTCTTTTGATTTCATGGCTGCAGTCATCATCTGCAGTGATTTTGGAGTCCAATAAAATAAAATTTGTCACTATTTCCACTTTTTCCCTCCATATAAGTGTTGGGACTGGATGCCATGATCTTAGTTTTTTGAATGTTGAATTTTAAGCCAGCTTTTTCACTCTCCTCTTTCACCTTCATCAAGAGGCTCTTTAGTTCCTCTTCACATTCTGCAGTAGAGGTGGTATCATATGCATAGCTGAGGTTATTGATATTCCTTTTCTTCTAGGAATCTTGATTCCAGCTCGTGATTCATCCAATCTGGCTCTTTGTATTATGTACTCTGCATATAAGTTAAATAAACAAGGGACAATATNATTCTGCAGTAAAGGTGGTATCATATGCATAGCTGAGGTTATTGATATTTCTTTTCTTCTAGGAATCTTGATTCCAGCTTGTGATTCATCCAATCTGGCTCTTTGTATTATGTACTCTGCATATAAGTTAAATAAACAAGGCGACAATATACAGCCTTGATGTACTCCTTTTCCACTTTGGAACCAGTCTATTATTTCATGTCCAGTTCTAACTGTTGCTTCTTGACCTGTATACAAGTAACTCAGGAGGCAGGCAAGGTGGTCTGGTATTCCCATAAGTGAAGTTGCTCAGTCGTGTCTGACTCTTTGCAATCACATGGACTGTAGCCCACCAGGCTCCTCAGTCCATGGGATTTTCCAGGCAAGAGTATTGGTGTGGGTTGCCATTATTTTCCAGAGTTTGTGGTGATCCACACAGTCTAAGGCTATAGCGTAGTCAATGAAGCAGAAGTAGATGTTTTTCTGGAATTCTCTTGCTTTTCTATGATCCAACGGTTGTAGGCAATTTTATCTCTGGTTCCTCTGCCTTTTCTAAATCCAGCTTTGAATATCTAGAAGTTCTGGTTCATTTGCTGTTGAAGACTAATTTGGAGAATGTTGAATAGTACTTTGCTGGCATATGAAATGAGTGCAACTGTATGGTAGTTTGAACATTCTTTGGCATTACCCTACTTTGGAACTGGAATGAAAACTGACCTTTTCCAGTCCTGTGGCCGCTGCTGAGTTTTCAAAATTTGCTGGCATATTTGGTGCAGCACTTTCACAGCATCATCTTTTAGGATTTGAAATAACTCAGCTGGAATTCCATCACCTCCACTAGTTTTGCTCATAGTGATACTTCTAAGGCTCACCTGACTTCGCACTCCAAGATGTCTGGCACTAGGTGCGTGATCACATGATCATGGTTTTATGGGTCATTAAGATTTTTTTGTATAGTTCTTCTGTGTATTCCTGCCATGTTTTCTTAATATCTTCTGCTTCTGGTGGGTCCATACCATTTCTGTCCTTTATTGTGCCCATCTTCGCATGAAATGTTGAAGGATTATGAGCATCACCTTAGTTGTATGTGAAATGGGTGCAATTATACAGTAGCTTGAACATTTTTTGGCATTGTCTTTCTTTGGAATTGGAATGAAAACTGACCTTTTCCAGTCCTGTGGCCACTGCTGAGTTTTCTAAATTTGCTGGCATATTGAGTGCAGCACTTTCACAGCATCATCTTCCAGGATTTGAAATAGCTCAGTCGGAATTTCATCACCTCCATTAGCTTTGTTTGTAGTAATGCTTCCTAAGGCACACTTAAATTTACACTCCAGGATGTCTGGCTCTAGGTGAGTGACCATGTATGGATGGTACTCACAAATTATAAAAAGAGAAAAAGTNGTCGGAATTTCATCACCTCCATTAGCTTTGTTTGTAGTAATGCTTCCTAAGGCACACTTAAATTTACACTCCAGGATGTCTGGCTCTAGGTGAGTGACCATGTATGGATGGTACTCACAAATTATAAAAAGAGAAAAAGTCATAACTTAAATACCCATCCATGGGGGAATGGTTATATGTGATAAAGGCACAGAGATGGGTTCATATTTAGCCAGTAGAAATCATTTTTCAAAATAACATCTAATGACATGAAAAATATGTATGGTATACTGATAAAAGCAAAACAGAAGTTGATACCTAAAGTTATCTCTCACGTCCTAGTCCAGGCAGAGATGGGATAGTTTTACATGGAGCTTAATCAAACTGTGATTTGTTTCCAAAATATAAGCAATGTATATCGATTTACCTGGATTCTAATCATTTGAAACTAGAATACCAGCACTCAAGGCCTGTGTCCAGTTCTGGCTCATGTAAATGGGAAAGGCCGAGAGAAATAGCATGAGTTTAAAAACTATGTGAAAGTTATGTGGTCAGTCCTCTCCACTCAATACTCTACATGCTGGGGGGCGGTCCTAAGATGGTGGAGGAATAGGATGGGGAGACCACTTTCTCCCCCACAAATTCATCAAAAGAATATTTCAACGCTGAGTAAATTTTACAAAACAACTTCTGAATGCTGGCAGAGGACATCAGGCACCCAGAAAAGCAGATCATTGTCTTCAAAAACAGGTAGGAAAAATATAAAAGATGAAAAAAGAGACAAAGGAGGTAGGGAGGGAGCTCTGTCCCGGGAAGGGAGTCCTGTCCCAGGAAGGGAGTCTTAAAAAGNTTAATTTATTAATAATTAAGATTTTTCAT
Organism: Raphicerus campestris; assembly: GCA_006410735.1. Taxonomy (NCBI): domain Eukaryota; kingdom Metazoa; phylum Chordata; class Mammalia; order Artiodactyla; family Bovidae; genus Raphicerus; species Raphicerus campestris. Next base: position 104,794 of record SJYW01047007.1, read on the forward strand.
AATTAAAAAGGTATAAAGTATAACTTTTTCATAGCAGAAAGTATAACTCTAGAAGTTAACAAAAATTCTGTATAATAAATTTAACTTTAAATTATTCCTGTAAATACAAGATGTTCTTATAAATGTTCATTTCTTTGTACTGTCCAATAAAACATCCTAGAAATAATAACCAATGGTTATATTCAGTAGCCATGGGCACCATTAGTGCATAGATTCTNTAACAGAAAGTATAACTCTAGAAGTTAACAAAAATTCTGTATAATAAATTTAACTTTAAATTATTCCTGTAAATACAAGATGTTCTTATAAATGTTCATTTCTTTGTACTGTCCAATAAAACATCCTAGAAATAATAACCAATGGTTATATTCAGTAGCCATGGGCACCATTAGTGCATAGATTCTGATCTTCAAATACCATTTTCTACTGAATCAAATTGAGAGTCCTTGGAAAAATGATTGATTTCATTACTAGAACAGGGAATGTACAAAATGAGCATGGAATAATTTGTGATAGGAAGCAAGGAAAACTATCAAAAAATATTGAGATCACGGTCATGTGAAAAGGGATCAGGAGACAGCATGAAGGGTATCTAAATAGCAAAAATTGGGACAAATTGAGAATCAATAATAATAACAACTGAATAATTAACAAAATAACTGAGTAATCAATAATAGCAACATTTGATGAATTAAATAATCAAATATAATTTTTAAAATTCTACAAGTTCATATTTATACTTCAAAACCACATCTGTTTTGGACATCTTTGGAACATGCTTGAGCACTAATGTGATATTCTGAAAACTGATTTAAAAAAAAGGGTGGGGAAAAGGAGAGTGCTACTTAACTTACATTTCCTGTACAAATTTTAGATCAATAAAATAGTAGATGCAGAAAATTATCTCAGTTGATAGAAGTAAGGATGATAAAATTAGCACATTATTTTGTAAACCTTTAAATAAATAGGCAGAAAGAATGATCAATGGCAGCTTACACAAAAAGTGACAAAATTGAACATTATGATCCTCTCAGTAAAATACACAAAACACTTAGGAGGGAGTCCTGTCAAGAAATTAAAATTCAATAGGATAGATCTTCCAGATTTAACTGCAGTTAACAAAAAATGCAGGTGCCGAGCAGCATAATAAATAGCATCATAGAATTGTAAAACACTATCATCTATACTGTAAGAAACTCTACAGAAGTACTTCATAAACTTTCCCATCTGTATGTGTGTGCTTAGTGGCTGAGATGTGTCTGACTCTGCAACTCCATGGAATGTAGCTTGCCAGGCTCTTTTATCCATGGGGATTCTCCAGGCAAGAATACTAGGGTGGCTTGCCACGCTCTTCTCCAGGGGATTTTCCCAACCCAGGGATCAAACCCAGGTATCCCTCATTGCAAGGGAATTCTTTACCATCTGAGCCACCAGGGTAGCCCTTAACATGTGTATAAATTGTCCAAGATCTTGTTAAAATATAAATCCTGATATAGTAGTTTGGGATAGTCTTCTTATTTATAATAAGCTCTTGGGACTTGTCAATACTGCTGATCCAAGGACCACACTTTGAGTGACAAGATCAACAAGGTAAATTTAATTTCTTTTTTAAAAAATCACAATATTGTAAAGTAATTATCCTCCAATTAAAATAAATTAATTTAAAAAACTAACAGGAAAAAAAAAGAGAGAGAAGTGAGCTACAAATTAAAAGTGACTCAGAGACATAATAATCAAATTCAGCATATGCATCTTAGTATAGATTCATTGAACCAGTGTAAAAATTTGTGAAAATGATGTTTGACAATATTAAGGAATTATTGTTCATCTTTTAAAACAGGATANAGCTACAAATTAAAAGTGACTCAGAGACATAATAATCAAATGCAGCATATGCATCTTAGTATAGATTCATTGAACCAGTGTAAAAATTTGTGAAAATGATGTTTGACAATATTAAGGAATTGTTCATCTTTTAAAACAGGATAATGGTACTGTCATTTTTTTTTTATGGTTTTTAAGTTCTTATCACTTATGATGATTCAGTCACTAAGTTATGTCAGACTCTTGCGACCCCATGGACTATAGCCTGCTAGACTCCTCTGTCCATGGGATTTTCCAGGCAAGAATAGTGGAGTGGGTTGCCATTTCCTTCTCCAGGGGATCTTTGCCACCCATGAATCAAACCTGCGTTTCCTGCACTGCAGACAGATTCTTTACCCACTGAACTACGAGAGAAGCCCTATCATTTATACAGCCTTATCATTTGTAGATACATACAAAATTTGTGGCTGGATTGATACGTTGACTAGAACTGGGTTCAAGATCATTCACTGCGTGTTATGGAGAGGTAGCTGGTTGTGTAGAAGAATTTAGGGTTACATGTTTATCATTTTTTTCTACTTTTTTGTGGTTGAAATTTTCCATAAGAAAATGTTGTGTTAAAACTGGCTCTGCAAAATTATTGGGCATAATTTGGAAACATTCCAACATTTTTGGTATCTCCTTAAATTCTTCATCCTTTTTTTTTTTTTTTTAATTGTGTGTAGATAACTTTTCTTAGCAAATCTGAAGCTTATTTCATTTTAAAGGATTCTGGATGGGTAGGAATACTAATGATACTTATATTCAGGAAGTGATCTCTTTTGAAATCAGCAAAGTGAAGAAAATCATAAAGACAGTGATTTTATTGAAATATATATCTTGCTATTCCATAAGCATCTTGAAACAGTTTTCCTGGTGGATAATGCAGTATCTTAAATAGCGGAGCGCCCTCTGCTGTCTTGAGAAAAAAATGCCACTATGAATGAGGTGGTTAAGGCAACTGATGTCTTCCTCGATATCAGAGTGATAATAATGATGATGATAATAATTATGATAATGAAATGAAATCAAGTATGACAATAGAGAAAGGTTTAAGGGCTTCCCTGGTGGCTCAGAGGTTAAAGCATCTGCCTCCAATGTGGGAGACCTAGGATCGATCCCTGGGTCGGGAAGATCCACTGGAGAAGGAAATGGCAATCCACTCCAGTATACTTGCCTGGAGAATCCCATGGACAGAGAAGCCTAGTAGGTTACAGTCCACCGGGTCGCAAAGAGTTGGACACAACTGAACGACTTCACCTTCACCTTTTCTTTTGTAAAACACTATTATGAAGATTAGGAGAAAATAGAAATGTTCTTTATGATATAATCATATTTCTATAGCTCATGTGATTTTTAAAATTCTAATTAAAAAACACTCTCCAAAACTCACAAAAAGAATTACTTTTTTCACTTGAGAAAAATTTTATTTTCTGGCAAGCATGGTTATAAATATCCAAGAACTATGCAATCAGTTCAGTTCAGTCGCTCAGTCATGTCCGACTCTTCGAGACCCCACGAATCACAGCACGCCAGGCCTCCCTGTTCATCACCATCTCCCGGAGTTCACTCACATCCACATCCATCGAGTCCGTGATGCCATCCAGCCATCTCATCCTTGGTCGTCCCCTTCTCCTCCTGCCCGCAATCCCTCCCAGCATCAGACTCTTTTCCAATGAGTCAACTCTTCTCATGAGGTGGCCAGAGTACTGGAGTTTCAGTTTTAGCATCATTTCTTCCAAAGAAATCCCAGGGTTAATCTACTTCAGAATGGACTGGTTGGATCTCCTTGCAGTCCAAGGGACTCTCAAGAATCTTCTCCAACACCACAGTTCAAAAGCATCAATTCTTCGATGCTCAGTCTTCTTCACAGTCCAACTCTAACATCCATACATGACCACAGGAAAAACCATAGCCTTGACTAGACGGACCTTAGTCAGCAAAGTAATGTCTCTGCTTTTGAATATACTATCTAGGTTGGTCATAACTTTTCTTCCAAGGAGTAAGCATCTTTTAATTTCACGGCTGCAGTCACCATCTGCAGTGATTTTGGAGCCCCCCAAAATAAAGTCTGACACTGTTTCCACTGTTTGCCCATCTATTTCCCATGAAGTGATGGGACTGGGTGTATGTGTATACATACCACAATTTTAAATATTTCTATTACTTGTTCATATGATTCAATTGTCTATGGGTCTGTGAATGCTGTGGTTGAGACTGCAGATAAAAGATGAAAAATTCAGTTCCAGGAGTTTCTTAGTGGCCTAGTGGTTAGGATTCTAGGCTCTCAGCTGATGTGGCCCAGGTTTAACCCCTGTCCAGGGAACAAAGATCCTACAAGCCACAAGTTACAGTCAAAAAAATTAAAAAGTATTAAAAATTCACAGTTCCTGCCCTTAAGAAAAGAGGGATTTTATTCATCCTTTTATCTGTAAAAATCCCTACTTCTTTGAGGTGCACACCATCAGACAATAACACTCTGTTTGTTCCTCTGAGAGTTTTATTCTGTGCCCCTGTCTCTTTCATCCTGTTTCCTAGTCTTCCTCTCCATCCTAAGTTCTGCATCTTTTGGAGTGCCTTTAGCATTCAATATCCTAGTCCCACACTTCCGTGAACTCATAAAAATTATCTATCTACATTTTCAGTTCTCCACAGCTGTCTACCCTCTTGTTTATATCATAATCCTCTTTATACCTGAAATTTTTCTAATCAAAAATCTTGAATTCCCATATGCATCTTGTCATTCTTGAATTCCCATATGCACTCTCTTGTTATTATCTCCTTTCTATTCAGCTGCCATGTGCTGCACTTATCATTCTACCTCATGGAGACTTCTAATCCTAGATCTAGGCACATTCTCTCAGATAATCAGTTCATTTCTTATTTATCTTCTTTCCCTACCCCTTCCCCTTTTGCATCTCACAACTAAGTATCTCAACACTTATTCAGCAAAGCCTCAGTCTCTATTTAACATGGTCACTTTCCTTTGTTTCTCCTATACCTTGACAGCTGGTGCTGTTGGAGAGGATCGTATCTGTGCAAGAGGATTTCTAAATTTTAGTTCTAGCCCTTTTTGTTAATTCACATATCATCTTAGACAACTTAAATCAATACATATTTACTAATGTTAGTCTCTTTGGACTTTAAAAAAACACTTATAATTAGAACTGATGAGACTGAAATATCCAACAATTTTTTAGTGGTGGAAACCAGTCTTCAATGTTTCTTGGGAATCTAATATGTTGATTAGAGTTGCTCTCAATCATGGTTAGCAAATCACAGGCCCTGTGACCAAGTCCAGACCACTACATGTTTCAGTAAAAAAGTTTATTGACACACAGTCACTGCCATTCATTTATAGCTGAAATAATAAAATTAATGAAACGTTAGTTTTTAAGACATTGAACATGAGGAAACCAGAATGGCCATACTCTGCTGGAGAGAAAGCAAACAGGAGCCATTGCTCTGAAAAGGGGAAAATGGCCATAACATCATATCTGATGTGTGGGGACCAGGGGCTGCAGTTGGCAGAGAGGAAGTCCTGCCTCCCAGGCGAGGGGGCTTATCCTGTGCTAACCTGTCTTGAGAATCACAGGAGGTCAAGGTGAGGGTTTAGGCAGCAATGCTGCTCTCCTTACTGAACTTCAGTTTCCACATCTGTAAATGGGGTTCTCTGTTTTCATGAATAAAGCATGAATATAGGCTCATCTCACGAATTGTTAGTATTTTCTGAAAAATGTTGCAGTGTTTTATTTGGTGGCTTTTTGTACACAAAGATGATTTAACATATCTCTGGATTTTCCAGGAAGTTGTTGGTCTTACTTTAAATTGGGTTACTACTTTCTAATTAAAAAAAAAAAAAAGCTTGGAGAAATGATCTCTACTGCAGTATTTTATCTTTCAAAGAACTTTGAGGATTTCCTTGTAGTCCAAAACAGTGAACTCTGATGCCTGTATCATGGTGGCCTAATGTTAAAAATGTGTTTAACCTTTTCAGTTGCAGTGCTCTGCTAATCTATATCCACAGGAATCAAACTATCCTAATGGACTGTCTGCTACTGGTCAACAGAGTGTTGTTACTTTTCAAGAAGGCAAAGGATGGCTTTGTTCTTCCTTCCTTCATTCAAAGCCTCGTTCATTGATCTTTCACATGGTGAACCCTGAGTGTCATGGCCAAGCCCTGTCTCATGTGCTGGGGCCACTCAAGTGAGAAAGAGTGGTTATAAAGCAGCGGTATGCCCCACTTTATATGGAAGGAGGGGTTTTCTGTACTAGAGAAAACTGTATGTAATGGATTGGGGCCACGTAAGGAGAAGTTTAAGAAAGAAAGAAGGTTCAATGGCAGGGTGAAAGGTGTGTGAGCTCTCTATTGCTTTGGGCCTCCCACCCCACTTTCAGCAGGCGTGGTCTGCCCCAGTTGCCTGGTGCAGGTTTGGTTCCACATAGAACACAGAGCACTTATCTCCATGGCGTGCTACGGTCCAGTTGTCCGTGGTGGCCCTACGTGCTTCTGTGTCTCGCTGGGCCACTGTGAAGGAACTTCCTTCTGCTGGGGATGTGTACAACTGTCACACACAGGAGATGTTGGAGTATTTAATAACAGGAACCTGTGATGATACGAGAGCAAGTCTCACTGTCCCTGCATATCAGTGGGAGATGATTGATTTTGCTATGATAGTTCAAGTGCTTATAGTTCTCTTGCTTTTAGACAGAACCGTGTGGTCATTCAAGGAAAGGTTTTCTGTACAGGGAGACAAGGAACCTGCCAGTAGTAGTTTAGCACTAGCCATAGTAAAAAGTAATACTCTTAGCCAGTATCATGCTGACTTGGAAGAAGATAACAACTCAGGACTAGCTTATGACTTGAATGCATCCAAACCTGCAAGAAGGAACATCATTTGTATTATGGTAAGACGTGAGACAAAAGCAAAACCTCGATGTTCTGACCAAGAACAGCCTATGTCTGAGACAGCAAGAGATATCCAGGCCCTATACCAAGAACAGAAAGCTGTTGAAACACAAGTGCAAGAAGCTAAAAAAATCCTCAAATCTTCTACCAGCAACTGAACAAAGACTCAAGTTCTCCATAGTGAATTTTACAGCCTGTGTGAAAAGTCACGTGTTTCAGCAGGAAGATTGGCTTAAGATGAAATAAATGGCAGCTTCCCTGGGAGGGAAAGACATTGGGGAGAACTTGGAATTAGAGGAACAAGGGAATGGAGACCAAGCCGATGACCAGGCAAAAGGGTCTAGGAAGAAATGGAAGGATGCTGCAATGTCAAGGGAACATTTAAACTTTCAGAGTAAAGAGAAAAAGCAGTTCTGCAACAATATTGTCAAGAAAGAGAAGAAAGCTCAGATGATAGCTCATCATAAAGTTAGCCAGGCAAAAAAAGCCTCCATTGAAAGGCCAAGTTATTATCCTGGTGTTAAAGGAAATAATATGACTGAAGCACATCACCAAAAGGAAATAGAGCATCTGGGAATATTAGCTGTCAAGACAGATCTTGACTTATATATAGCATAACGTGCAAAGTTCTGAAGCCGATGGCCTGTTAAGTCTTGCAGCTGAAGAGCTAGAGACCTACCGAAGATGATTCCAAGATCTTGAATTACAGTTGGAAAGAACAATTTTTTCTTATCAGTGGGAGATTCTAACTATGAAAAGAAAGGTTCTTGATGACTGGTTAAAAGCTCAGAAGGGTGAACAAAACCTCCTCCTCATCAGACAGGAGGTCACAGGTTTAAAACAGAATAAGGGAAAGTACAGTTCAACTTCAGCTTTTGGAAGTGGATTCTGGCGTATTTAATCATCTCAGAGGGACATTTGGAAGAGATGCTTGCTTCTCTGATCTCTGCACACAGGATGGTGCTCTCTCGGAAGTAAGAGAGTCTCCAGCCCAGCTGCTGAGCTCTTCTTCTTGACTTCGTTTCTCTCTCTTTCTCCTCCTCCTTCTTTGTCACTTAAAATTGTGTTGTTCTTCTCTGAATAAGATGTGAGTCTCACTAGGAAGTTCCTGGAAAGATGTTCTTTCCCTCCACCTCCTCTAGGAAGGCTGCATACGCTCATGTCTTCTTTCTGAAGCATAGTTTTCCTCTTTTTCATCCACCACGACTCCCCTTTTTTCCATAAACAGTCCCATCCAGAAAATGGATGTGTGTTATCACTTGGCTTCATTCAGCCTCTGTGCATTAGTACCAAAAATACTGAAATACCACGATGATCTTCAGTTACCAGCCTTCTTATTTTATCTTCAAAATAACTTTTAATTCTCTCTATATTTATTTTTAGGCTAAAAATCTCTTTTATGTAAGTGGTTTTACTTTCTCTTTGCTTGCCTCTTGATAGTAATAAATTTCAAGATGGATTTAGAAAATTGAGTTTATATAAATTACCCATTATATCATGCTCTCTAGAAAGTATAAGTAGCCATTTTTTTGATGAGTCAGCCTACTATTTTTTAAACAACACAATATTATCTAGAAACAGTTTAGCCCACGGAGACATTTGAAATAGAAAAATGCTTTTCTCTGTTGATGCTTTATCTAGCAGATAAGCTAGATTAACTTTTATCTAGCAGATAAATTATAGGAGAAAGATGAAAACTTCTTTATGATTTCAAAAAATTTTACCTGAATTAAAGACTGGCTATTGTATGGATTGAGAGAAGAGGTGAGAGAGCAGGGGGACTGCAGACATCCATATCTACTGCCCTTTGATTTTATGAATCTCTGGAGTGGACTGGACTTGTGTAGATGCTCAGTGAAGTGTGTGTGTGTGGGGGGTCTGTTTATAACTCATCACCTTTCCTCCACATCACTAGGAGACCTGGGCCTGATAGTCCTCAAATTACTCATCTAAATGATGACTGTATCACAATGTCATTCCTTCTTCACAATGTCACCTTTATTCTTAGATGTCAGTGCTCTGGGTGGCATCATTAGAGTCCACTAGTTTGACACAATATCAAGTATATCCTCGGATTTGGCAAGTGAAGAATGTCAGTGAAGGGTACAAGGATAACTCCTCAAGTATTCAGGCAAAGAGTCTTAGTCAAGGCAGTCTCCGTCATACAGAGCAATAAGCTAGACTTTGTGTCTATGGATCCTGGTCCAGAGCCACAGCCATTCTGAGGAAAGCCTGTGTCAGTCTGCAGGGGAGTTGTGTCTCAGGTCTTCGGTGTCAGTGTTAACAGGATATGCAATGGAGATCAAGAACCTGTAAGTTGTCTAACTGGATGCTGAGTCTCCGTTTCTCCATTTCTACAGGGGCTCTACATTTAGAATGGCCTACCAGTGGTCCTGGAAAGAATCCAATAGGAACCAATAGTTTCCCTGGTTCCTGGTACCTGGCGCATACCCAGAAACGGACAGTAGTTAATACTTACTTCTCTGAGCCAGTCCTTAAGCAAAATGGGATGAGATCAGCACCTAGCCATTCTCAGATAGCAGGAAGCAGCATGAGTGTGCTGGGTCACAGGCTTTCTGGGTCACCCTTCCTATATAGATTACTGGTGAGAGATGGGGAAAAGCTTAACCAGTACCTCTAAGGCCTGAGACAGGGTCACAGAGCTGTGGGGGTTACTAAGAAGCCAAGCTATGCTACATGCCCCCTGCACAAGTAGGTCTGGCAGTAAGGAGGCTTCCTGTCTTATTAGGAAGCCAACCCATGAGAATTGTGGCTAACAGGTATCAAACTCCTATGTCACTACACTTCAGCTTCAAGAAGAGGTCAGAAGGTCAGCAGAGCTGATGGAAAAATCAGGGTGCTGGAAGAACACAGGATTGAGTTTGATCCTTTCTCAGACACTGCCCAGATATGCCTTGCTTTCCTGACAGTTCCCTCACTCTGAGTCCTCTCCTCTGTTGAGGGAAATTGATCAAAGTTTGCTACGGAATGACCAGCAGAAGCCAGCATACAACAGGCACCCCAGTATTTCTCTCCACTTTAAATTAATCTTTTCAATAATTGTGGGCTCTTGGTCTTGTGTATGCCAGTCTTGCAACATGATCACGGGGTCGTGGTGAGCCATGACTTATTTTTATCTCACAGTTCACTCTGTCAACCTCATCATCCATGTCTGTTGGGTTATCTGTGGGCTAGTCTTGGGCTTCCCTGATGGCTCAGATGGTAAAGAATCTGCCTGCAATGTGGGAGACCCTGGTTCGATCCCTGGGTTGGGAAGATCCCCTAGAGAAGGGCATGGCATTGAACGTCAATATTCTTGCCTGGAGAATCCATGGATAGAGGATTCTGGCAGACTACAGTCCATGGAGTCGCAAAGAGCTGACAGGACTGAGCAACTAACACTTTAACTTTCTTTCAGTCTTAGAATTCTAGATAGGAAGGACTCTTCTTTCCCTAAGATCTATATCTGAGTCATTATTCCTTGTGTAACAAATCTGAGGACTCCCTGGATTACCATGGGAAGGTGCTGAAGAGGAAAAGACTTTGTGGAACAATTCCTGGTGTGTTTACACTGGCCTTCTCATCCTTCACTGGTTTCTCACCTTTCATTACCTATACATTTTGCCAGCTGAGGGGATCATTGTGGTCCCCATTCATCCCACAGAGAAATTTATCTTGATGGCCATGCTAGACTGACCTTTTTAGCCCTACACAAATCTCCATGCTGAAACCTAGGTTATGGGCCCTCTGGCCAACCTAGATGTGAATTTTCTGTTTCTTGCACTCATGGTGAACAGGCCACCAGGATAGGATAGACTGTGCTACTCACGAGGGGCGGCAGGGATAGAGGATGACAGGTGGTAAAGGGAAGGTGACCTAGAGTCAGAGCAGGGCTGTTGCCAACTGCTCTTCTCTGTAGTTCCTTACACACATTCTGGAAATGTCAGTGTTGAAGATGTGTTTCCCTCTGTATCTTAGCTTACGTATTCGTTATTATTTTCAATTTGTGCCTTCTCTATATATGAAAGAGAGAGAGAAATACCTGCTCTGTTTTCAGCACTTGAAGTTTTGTATTAAGTCTTTAGATTTTATGAAATCTAAAAGGTACTGTTTTATTATATACAATTTCTTAGTCCATTCAGGCTGTGAAAAATACCACAGACCGGGTGGACAGTCATTAACAGAAATTTATTTCACATTTCTAGAAGCTGAAAAGTCTAAATCATTGCACCAGCATATTTAGTGTCTAATGAAGTTTTCCTAGTTTGCATTTAAATTTTTGTTATTGTTTCTAATTATAGGAAATGGTCTGCATTATGGTACTTGATTTTTCTAAAAAAAAGTGAAGATTTTTTTTCTAACCCCAAATAATAAATTTTTATAAGTATTACTTGACTATATGATGTTACACATTTGTTCAACATTTTAAATTATATTATTCCACTAATCTCCATTGCCATAAGCTTTAAATTCTTAAGGAAATCCTCTGCTTAATCAGTAGATTATTTTGTAAGACCCTTCATGGGTGACAAATAATGGCTTTTCTCCTTTTTTCTCCACTCAGATGTTCATTCATGTATTTCTTTTACAAACATGCATGGAACCCTGAGCACCTAATCATAGCCAAACTCTATCTTGGGCACTGGGGACACATGAGAGAAAGGACAGTGGTTACAGAACTGTGTTGAGCTTCCCGTATGGGTGATGAGGGAAAAGACTTCCCAGGCAGAGGAAACAGTGCACACTGAGGATTGGGTGGGCATTGGGACCCTAGAAGGAAAAACTTAAGCATAGAAAAAGAGCCAAGAGTGGAGGTGAAGATGTGTGGATTCTTTATTACTTTAGCCCTGTCCATCCAGCCCATTCTGGGCATGGTCAGCCTGGGTTCTCTGGTGCAAGTTAGGTTCTGTGAGCAGCTCAACTCAGTAATTTCAGTGATGTTCTGTAACCCAAATAGCCATGGTTGAAGCAAGCAACCATGGGTCTATATCAAACTGGACCACTATGGATTAATTTCATCTTACCAAGATCTGTACTATTTGGAGACCCAGGAGATACTGGAACATTTTATGGTAAAAGTATTGATATGAGACCAAGCCTTGCCCTCCCTGGATATCAGTGGGAGATGATAGAGTGTGATGTTATTCAAGTGTTCAGGTTTAGTTTGGTTTTAAGCACAATTTTCAGACAAAGACTTTCTTTATAGGGAGACAGGGGACATATCTGTAATAATTCAGTGCTGGATATAGAAAAATGGAATGTTCTTAACATGTTTCATTCTATAATAGAATTGATGAAAACCCAGATTTGCCAGATGTTCTGGATATATCCAGATCTGTGACTAGGAACATCATATACATTATATCAAGACATTGGGGACAAAAAATCTTCAATGGTCAGACAAAAAATAACTGTATCATAATGCAATTATGATCCAGACAGTGGAAGAACAAGTAGAATTCATCAAAATACGAATGGAGGAAGATAAAACACACTTAAAAGTGCTATGAAAATGTTAGTCACTCAGTCATATCTGACTTTTTGTGACCCCATGGACTGTAGCCCACCAGGCTCCTCTGTCCATGGAATTCTCCAGGAAAGAATGCTGGAGTGGGTAGCCATTCCCTTCTCCAGGGAATCTTCCTGACCCAGGGATTGAACCCTGGTCTCCTGCATTGCAGGCCAGCTCTTTACTGTCTGAGCCAATGATGGGCAACTGAAAAAGATTCACTATCTCCATAGTGAGGTGATTTCCATGGCTATGTGAAGGGTTGGGTGGTATCTGTGCAGGAATATTGGCTTAAGGCCAAAGAACTGGCAGAAGAGGATGCAAGCAATACCGCGGAGCCAGTGGCTGGAGATCATGTTGCTGACAAGGCAGAAGGATCCTGGAGGAAACTGAAAGATGCTGCAGTGCCCAATGGCCATGTGAAGCTNGCAATACCGCGGAGCCAGTGGCTGGAGATCATGTTGCTGACAAGGCAGAAGGATCCTGGAGGAAACTGAAAGATGCTGCAGTGCCCAATGGCCGTGTGAAGCTGATAAGTGAGAGAAAAGTAAATTCTAAACCAACATTGCTCAAGGAAAGAGCCCACCAGATAGGTTATTATAAAGGCATTCGGCCTAAGGAAGCCTCAGTCAAAAAGGCAGGTCAGCATCTTGTGGAAAGAGGAAATGAAGTTACTAAAGCTTGTCAAGAGAAAGAGAGCTCTTTGGGGTATTTACCTATCAACACTGGAGAAGGCGATGGCACCCCACTCCAATACTCTTGCCTGGAAAATCCCATGGATGGAGGAGACTGGAAGGCTGCAGTCCATGGGGTCGCTGAGGGTTGGACACGGCCGAGTGACTTCACTTTCACTTTTCACTTTCATGCATTGGAGAAGGAAATGGCAACCCACTCCAGTGTTCCTGCCTGGAGAATCCCAGAGAAAGCGGAGCCTGGTGGGCTGCCGTCTATGGGGTCACACAGAGTCGGACACGACTGAAGTGACTTAGCAGCAGCAGCAGCACCTGTCAACACAAATCTTGACTTACTATAAGCAATGAAAAGCTGTGGAACAAATGATGTGATGAGCCATAAAAAGACAAGCTGGGCTTCTGCAAAAAGTGACCTCAAGACCACAAGTAAAAATGGAAGGAAATCTTAAGGACAGCTCCTGTACCTAAAACTAAAGCTGGTGGTTATTGTGGTAATTGATTGAGAGCTCGATAGGCTGAATTAAATCTCATTAATCCATGGGTTCCCAAAGAGTTGGGCATGACTGAGTGACTATGCACAACACAGCATGCAACTCCAGACAAAAGGTCATTGAACTGATACAAAAACGAACAGAAATAGCACTTTAATTCCACTCCGTGCATTTGAGACACCAGTGGAGCATCTGGCAGGAAGAATTTTATCCTTAATCTCTGCACTTGAAGTGGTATTTTGATGGGAGAAACTCTGGCCCTCTTAAACCATCTCTTAACTGTCACCTGTCCTCCTATTTCTCCTACTCCTCCTCATCTTTACCTCAATCTGATGCTTCCTTGAGTCTAAATAAGAGTTACTGGCAAGAAGTCCTCTTTCTATACCTCTTCCAGAAAGCCTGGGTGCACTCTTTAAGCTGATTTCCCATGAAAAAGAGGTTATCATCCTCATTTTCACTGGACAATTCTCTTCAGAATAAGTAGTGATTTATTTCCTAGATTCACTCATCTCCACATTACCCTAGTAATCAAAACCCTGAAATACTCTGAAATCTTCAGGTCCCCTGGTTTCTTAATTGTTCTTAAAATATTACTTATCCTTCATGTTTAGATTTTTAAGATAGAAGACACTTACACAAGTGATTTTTATTTTCTCATTTTGCATCTTGATCATAGAATTCTTTTCACAACAGATTTAGAAAATAAAAATCACTCTCTAGACAGAGAAACAGTCAGTGCTGTGATGAAGCCTATGGCTAGGACTCTTTGGGGTCAGCCAGAATAGAACTTGAGATGGGAACTATTGGTAGTGCAATATCTATCTATTTATTGCACTTAAGCAGGGCCTCAATTTCCTGATCTGTATGTGGGTACAGTATTAGGAATTGCCTACCAGTGATCCGCATATCACTGGTATGGTATGATCACTCACCTAGAGTCAGACATCCTGGAATGTGGAGTCAAGTGGGCCTTAGGAAGCACCACTATGAACAAAGCTAGTGAAGGTGATGGAATTCCAGTTGAGATATTTCAAATCTTGAAAGATGATGCTGTGAAAGTGCTGGACTCAATATGCCAGCAAATTTGGAAAACTCAGCGGTGGCCACAGGACTGGAAAAGGTCAGTTTTCATTCCAAACCCAAAGAAAGGCAATGCCAAAAAATGCTCAAATTACTACACAATTGCACTCATCTCACACGCTAGTAAAGTAATGCTCAAAATTTTCCAAGCTAGGCTTCAGCATTACATGAACCATGAACTCCCAGATGTTCAAGCTGGTTTTAGAAAGGCAGAGGAAAACCAGAGATCAAATTGCCAACATCTGCTGAATCATGGAAAAAGCAAGAGAGTTCCAGAAAAACATCTATTTCTGCCTCATTGACTACGCCAAAGCCTTTGACTGTGTGGATCACAATAAACTGTGGAAAATTCTGAAAGAGATGGGAATACCAGACCACCTGAACTGCCTCTTGAGAAATCTGTATGCAGGTCAGGAAGCAACAGTTAGAACTGGACATGGAACAACAGACTTGTTCCAAATAGGAAAAGGAGTANACTCCTTTGCTATACCAGTTACTTTAGAAATTCACCCTAGTGGGTTCCATTTCCAATCTGCTAAGTCAGTGCAGTGCAATGAATCTCTTCTGCTGAGCTCATTTGAATGCTCAGCAAGGCTATGTCACGTCTACTCAGTGCCCAACTGTGCCTGTCCTTTTCATCATCCTGATAATCAGCTGAAACAGTATCATTTAGAGACATGTGTCAGGCTTCCCTGGTGGTTCAGACAGTAAAGAATCTGCCTACAATGCAGAAAACCTGGGTTTGATCCCTGGGCTGGGAAGATCCCCTGGAAGAGAGCATAGCAACCCACTCCAGTATCCTTGCCTGGAGAATCTCCATGGATAGAGGAGCCTAGTGGGCTACAGTCCATGGGGTCATAGAGTTGGACACAACTGAATGACTAAGAACAAGAGACACGTTTATATTATGTCATTTATTTTAAGTTTGATTTGCTCTTTCTTGTGAAACAGTCTAAGAATACACATTTTTTTTAATTTTTTAATTCTATTTTACAGTACTGGTTTTGCCATACATTGACATGAATCAGCCACAGGTGTACACGATCTCCCAATGCCGAAGCCCCCTCCCACCTCCCTTCCCACCCCATCTCCCCGACTCATCCCATACACCAGCCCCAAGCATCCTGCATCCTGTTTTGAACATAGACTGGTGCTTCATTTCTTATATGATAGTATACATGTTTCAGTGCTGTTCTCCCAGCTCGTGCCACCCTCACCCTCTCCCTCAGAAGCCAAAAGTCTGTTCTATACCTCTGTGTCTCTTATATTGTCTCACTTACAGGGTCATCATTACTATCTAAATTCCATATATATGTGTCAGTATACTGTTTTGGTGTTTTTCTTTCTGGCTTACTCACTCTGTATAATCGGCTCTAGTTTCATGCATCTCATTAGAACTGCGTGAAACTTATTCTTTTTAAGGGCTGAGTAATACTCCATTGTGTATATGTACCACTGTTTCTTATCCATTCATCTGCTGATGGACATCTGGGTTGTTTCCATGTCCTGGCGATTATAAACAATGCTGCAATGAACATTGGGGTACATGTGTCTCTTTCAAGTCGGGTTTCCTCGGTGTGTATGCCCAGCAGTGGGATTGCTGGGTCATAAGGCAATTCTATTTGCAATTCTTTAAGGAATCTCCACACTGTTTTCCATAATGGCTGTACTAGTTTGCATTCCCCCAACAGTGTACAAGTGTTCCCTTTTCTCCACATCCTCTCCAGCATTTATTGCTTGTAGATTTTTGGATCGCAGCCATTCTGACTGGTGTGAAGTGGTACCTCATTGTGGTCTTGATTTGCATTTCTCTGATAATGAGTGATGTTGAGCATCTTTTCATGTGTTTGTTAGCCATC
>SJYW01047007.1:130344-151137 GCA_006410735.1 Raphicerus campestris
TTTATCTCAGGGCTTTCTATTTTGTTCCATTGATCTATATTTCTGTCTTTGTGCCAGTACCATACTGTCTTAATGACTGTGGCTTTGTAGTAAAGCCTGAAGTCAGGCAAGTTGATTCCTCCAGTTCCATTCTTCTTTCTCAAGATTGCTTTTGCTATTCGCGGTTTTTTGTATTTCCACACAAATCTTGAGATTATTTGTTCTAGTTCTGTGAAAAATACTGTTGGTAGCTTGATGGGGATTGCATTGAATCTGTAAATTGCTTTGGGTAGTATACTCATTTTCACTATATTAACTCTTCCGATCCATGAACATGGAATATTTCTCCATCTATTAGTGTCCTCTTTGATTTCTTTCATCAGTGTTTCATAGTTTTCGATATATAGGTCTTTAGTTTCTTTAGGTAGGTATACTCCTACATACTTTATTCTTTTCGTTGCAATGGTGAATGGAATAAGAATACACATGTTTTTGAAATGATTCAATGTTGAGTAAAGGGCTAACACATTTCTCCTTTCTATTCTATGGAATTTGACCTTGGGTTAATGTTCTAGCCTGGAAAACTGATAAAAGTGGAAGGTCAGCTGGGTTACTGAGCAATATCGCATATGGTAAAAATGACCTCTCTTTGGGCCTCATAAGGTCCCAAAAGACTTCCCAGGAGAATCAGGTAGGACAGACAAACATTCCCTCCTAGGAATAAGGTCTGCTAAGCAGTGAGCAGGACAAGAGGTTAGAATGAACAAAAAAAATACCAGGTTGGGAGGCGTAGCATCAGACTTCCTGATGTGTGGTGATCCCTACAACTCATATGTCCTCTGTGGAGGCCTCAAAGCTTTCCTGTAGAACTGTCGTCATAAGATACACTGGTCCCTAAATGGCAATAGGTCATTGCCAATAGGTCAGTGGCAATAGGTCTGCTATCCAGATGGCAGGCTGTGTTTCATTTCCTCTGTTACTCAAAATAGTCAGGGCCAAGTTTGGCTATGGAGGTACTGTAAGTTGAAGAATAGCTGAACTAAGATCCTCAGAGTGCACCTTGTACCCATCTATCTTTTATAAATATTTGTACATGTCAGTAGCATTTGGTGCAACTAAGATAAGACATTTCTGGAAAGTAAATTGAATGTTTGAAACTGACATAAGAATATTTGCTGTTGTTCAGTCACTCAATCATGTCCAACTCCTTATGACCCTTGGACTACAGCATGCCAAGCATCCCTGTCCTTCACTATCTCCCAAAGTTTGCTCTAACTCATGTCCATTAAATCGATGATGCCATCCAACCATCTTATCCTCTGTTACCCCCTTCTCACACCCTCAATGTTTCCCAGCATCAGGGTCTTTTCCAGTGAATCAGCTCTTCACATCAGGTGGCAAAGTATTGGAGTTTCAGCATCAGTCCACTCAATGAATATTCAGGGTTGGTTTCCTTTAGGGTTGACTTGTTTGATCTCCTTGCAGTCCAAGGTACTCTCAAGAGTCTTCTTTAGCACGACAATTTGAAAGCATCAGTTCTTCAGGACTCAACCTTCTTTATGGTCCAACTCTCACATCTGTTTATGACCACTGGAAAAACCATAGCTTTAACTATAGGGAACTTTGTCAGCAAAGTAATGTCTCT
Source organism: Raphicerus campestris (assembly GCA_006410735.1). Classification (NCBI taxonomy): domain Eukaryota; kingdom Metazoa; phylum Chordata; class Mammalia; order Artiodactyla; family Bovidae; genus Raphicerus; species Raphicerus campestris. The sequence continues at coordinate 131,969 of SJYW01047007.1, forward strand.
GCTTTTTAAAAAAAAATATTTTTGTTTACCTAAAATAAATTTTATTTATTTAAAATTGTATTAAATTTTATTTATTTAAAATTTATTTATTTAATTTATTTTTAACTTAAAGGTAATTGCTTTACAGAAGTTTATTGTTTTCTGTCGAATCTCAACATGAGTCGGCCATAGGTAAACACATATGCACTTCCTTTTGAACCTCCCTCCCTTCTCCCTACCTATTCCATCCCTTTAGGTTGATACAAAGACCCTGTTTGAGTTTCATGAGCCATATGGCAAATTCTCCTTGGCTATCTATTTTACATATGGTGATGTAAGTTTCCATATTACTCTTCCCATACATCTCACCCTCTCCTCCCATTTCCTCATGTCCATTAATCTATTCTCTATGTCTGTTTCTTCACTGCTTCCCTGTAAACAATGTCTCTGCTTTTTAATATACTCTCTGGGTGTACCACAACTTTTCTTCCAAGAAAAAAGTCTCTTTTACTTTCATGGCTGCAGTCACCATGCACAGTGATTTTGGAGCCCAGGAAAATAAAATCTGTCACTGTTTCCATTGTTTTCCCATCTATTTGCCATGAAGTGATAGGACCAGATGCCATGATCTTAGTTTTTTGAATGTTGAGTTTTTAGCCAACATCTCTTCTTTCACCTTCTCTTTAATTTCTTTAGTTTCTCTTAGCTTTCTGCCATTAGGGTGGTGTCGTCTGCATATCTGAGGTTGTTGATATTTCTCCCAGGAATCTCGAGTCTAGCTTGTGATTCATGCAGCCTGACGTTTTGCATCGTGTACTCTGTATATAAATTAAATAAGCAGGGTGACAATATACAGCCTCAGTGTACTCCTTTCCCAGTTACAAAAGACTAATCACTGCAGGTGATGATTGCAGCCATGAAATTAAAAGACGCTTACTCCATGGAAGGAAAGTTATGAACAATCTAGATAGTATATTCAAAAGCACAGATGTTACTTTGCTGACTAAGGTCCGTCTAGTCAAGGCTATGGTTTTTCCAGTGGCCATGTATATGTGAGAGTTGGACTGTGAAGAAAGCTGAGCGCCAAAGAATTGATGCTTTTGAACTGTGGTGTTGGAGAAGACTCTTGAGAGTCCCTTGGAATGAGATGTGTATAAGAGACAGTTCCANNNNGAAGAAAGCTGAGCGCCAAAGAATTGATGCTTTTGAACTGTGGTGTTGGAGAAGACTCTTGAGAGTCCCTTGGACTGCAAGGAGATCCAACCAGTCCATCCTAAAGGAGATCAGTCCTGAGTGTTCTTTGAAAGGACTGAAGCTGAAGCTGAAACTCCAGTACTTTGGCCACGTCATGTGAAGAGTTGACTCATTGGAAAAGACCCTGATGCTGGGGGGGATTGGGGGCAGGAGGAGAAGAGGATGACAGAGGATGAGATGGCTGGATGACATCACCGACTCGATGGACATGAGTTTGAGTGAACTCCGGGAGTTGGTGATGGACAGGGAGGCCTGGCGCGCTGTAATTCATGGTGCCTCAAAGAGTCAGACACTACTGAGTGACTGAACTGATAACCATCATTAACAACTTTGGATTTCAAAATTTTAAGTTTATTAGAGTATTCTGTCTCATGTTGTATAAAGCTATGCATGTTAGCTTTGCAAAAACAAAAAAAATTTTTTTAAGGTTTACTGTTACTTTTTTTTATTGGAAGATAATTGTTTTATAATACTGTGTAGGTTTCTGCTATATATCAACATGAATCCGCCGCAGGCATACATATGTCCCCTCTCTCCTGAACCTCCTCCCATCTGCCTCCCCATTCTAGGTTGTCACAGAGCTCTGGGCTGAGTTCCCTGTGTCACACAGCAGATTTCCCCCTGCTATCTCTTTTGCATTGGTTGTGTGTATATTTCTATGCTGTCCTCTTAATTTGCCCCACCCTCTCTTCCCCGACTATGTCAAGTGTATTCTCTATGTTTGCGTCTTTGTTGCTACCCTGGAAATAGGTTCATCAGTATCATCTTTCTAGATTCCAATATTTGGGATACAATATTTTTCTTTCTCTTTATTATTTCACTCTGTATATAGTAGGCTCTAGGTTCACCCACCTCAAGGGAAGATCCCCTGAAGAAAGGAAAGGCCACCCACTCCAGTATTCTAGCCTGGAGAATTCCTTAGACTGCATAGTCCATGGGGTCACAAAGAGTTGGACATGACCAAGCGACCTTCACTTTCATCCACCTCATTAGGACTGATTCAAATGCATTCTTTTTATAGCTGAGTAATATTCCATTGTATATATGTACCAGAATTTTTGTATCCATTCATCTGTCAATGAACATCTAAGCTGTTTCTATGTCCTAGCTATTGTAAAAAGTGCTGCAATGAACATTGGGGTACATATGTCTCTTGTAATTATGGTTTTCTCAGGGTATATGCACCTTAGTGGGGTTGGTGGGTCATATGGTAGTCTTATTCTTAGTTTTTTAAGGAATCTCTATACTGTTCTCCATAGTGGCTGTATCAATTTACCTTCCTACCAACAGGGCAAGAGCATTCTCTTTTCTACACATCCTCTCCAGCATTTATTACTCTTGATCTCAAGTTGTTATTGCTATGGAGGTAAGTACCGCCAGTTGATCCACTGGAATTATTGATATGTCAGAGTTAATTAGAAACCATCATATAGCCATACTCTTCATTCCTGGTAATGAATCCTGGTAGAAAATACATGAATTCATCTGATACAGAATGCCAGTAAAGCTGAGTCAAAAAACAAACAAACAAACATTATTTTTGATGAAATTACTCCTTTAAACTCTTGTATGTATTTGTTTTCCATGTAGGATTTGTATTGAAACAAAATCATTTTAGTTTTGATAAGTGTTAAAGTAATGAAACAAGGAGGGTATCAGACTGGGGTGGCTCTGGCAGCCTATGTAAGCAAACTGAAACTGATGGAATTTTTACTCTACTTTTTCATAGACCTGAGTACCNAAAATCATTTTAGTTTTGATAAGTGTTAAAGTAATGAAACAAGGAGGGTATCAGACTGGGGTGGCTCTGGCAGCCTATGTAAGCAAACTGAAACTGATGGAATTTTTACACTACTTTTTCATAGACCTGAGTACCGGTAACATTGTTCATGACGCATACCACCACTAATTTCCCATCTTCCAGCTTTCTTGTTATTGTGCTTTCCTTTCCATCGCATTCCTGATGTTGAACCAATGCACCATCTGTTAAGCTGCAGACACTCTGAGTCTTTCTGCCATCAGCTGTGGTCTCTTCAAACTTCTCTCCCAGTTTACAGGAAAACTGTGTTGTTTTCAAAGTGCTCTCATTTTTTATGCTGAGGTTTTGCCATCAGAAGTGATGATACTGTCTGGTTTGGCCATCGCACCCACTTTTTGCAGAGCCATCCCCAAAGTAATTAAACAAGGAGGGTATCAGACTGGGATGGCTCTGGCAGCCAGTGTAAGCAAACTGAAACTTAAGGTCACTGCACTTGAACCTGAGAAAACAAAGCTTAAAAACAACCAGTAACAAACAGCCAACTAGGCTTTCCCAAATAAGGCAACTTCTCAGGCTATAGCCAATCAAATAATTTGTTTGCTTTGTTTCTACATATTCTCTACAAAAAACAAACAAACAAAAAAACAAAAACAACTTTCCTTTATCTTCTGTCAACTGAGCATTCCTAGCTACTTTCAGTATGGTGCCACCCTATTCAAATCAGTGTTTGCTCTTATAAAACTTAATTTGTCTCAGTTTACTTTTAATAGTTCAAACATCCAATGTTCTATTTCAGTCATATATAAGATGCTCCAGGCCCTGCTTGCATACTGACAATATCAGCATGCCCATCACTCAGAGGCAGGATACCTTAACGTCCACATTTTCAGAACCTGGATGCAAGCTCTGGCTTGTACTGAACAGTGTGGCCTGGCCCTGCTGCTACTGGAATATCTTGGTGATTTCATTCTAAAATATCTCTTCTAATTTTGCTGGTTGAGAAACAGAAAAGGAAGCTCAATGTAATGGAAGAAGTTTCAATTGGAAAATGTTTCTGCCAAATGTAGCAAGAGATGTGTGTCTGTCTGTATATGTGTGTATGTATGTATGTAGACACACATTTGATTCTATTTTCAGCATCCACCTTACAAGTTACCTCTTCATTAAAGAATACTATGTGTTCATTTTTTTATTCTTCCCATGGCCATTTCATAGCTGAGAACTCTGATGAAGACCACAGCAGGAATGGAGACAGGAATGGAGAGGCTGGCCAAGCTGCTGGGTTAACAAAGTGCAGAAAGAAACCATTCTTGGCAGGGAAGGAGGATCAAAATAAAAATATTGCCAACTTAAGAGGAAAACAAACTGTCCATGCTAATACAGGTGATGAAGATGCTATTTTTGAAGACCTAGAACTTAGCATATGCATAAGCACGTAAAAGGGTAAGGGACCATTATCAAGAAAGCCACATTTTAGGGCAGATATGAGTGAATCAAAATTGTAGAGGACACAGAAAAGAATCAGCTGGCTGAAGGTCTACAGGAATGAGATAATTCCGGGCTCACAAGCTCAAGGCTTCCTCCCCTCTTCTTTCTATGACAAGATGACCTCCTGGCTCCTGGGAAAAGAAGGGTTAGAGGGTACCTTGAGCTNAGGAAAACAAACTGTCCATGCTAATACAGGTGATGAAGATGCTATTTTTGAAGACCTAGAACTTAGCATATGCATAAGCAGGTAAAAGGGTAAGGGACCATTATCAAGAAAGCCACATTTTAGGGCAGATATGACTGAACCAAAATTGTAGAGGACACAGAAAAGAATCAGCTGGCTGAAGGCCTACAGGAATGAGATAATTCCAGGCTCACAAGCTCAAGGCTTCCTCCCCTCTTCTTTCTATGACAAGATGACCTTCTGGCTCCTGGGAAAAGAAGGGTTAGAGGGTACCTTGAGCTCACAGGCAACCTTAAAAGGGGGATCAATGCTGCTGGTGGCCACTGTGTAGAAACGACACAGGGACAAGTGCCCCGTGCTCTTTACAATCCTGTGGTTTTTCACTCAGTCCTGCCTAAGGAAAACCTCCTGTGCATAGGTATACTATAACACAAGCCAGAGCACTTAAAACAATCTATCTTCTCAAATTTCTTGAGTCCAGAAGGCTGAAATCAAGGTGTCTACAGGGCTATAGTCTCGTCAGAGTCTCTAGTGAAGAATGTGTTCCATAAATCTTCTAGCTTCTGTTGGCTTCAGGCATTCCTTGGTCTGTGGCTACAGACTTTAATCTCTGTCTCTGTGGACACATTGCTTTTCCCTCTTCTGTGTGTCTTCTTCTCTGTGTGTCTACCTACCAACTCCCCCTGTTTCTCTCATATAAGGATACACGTGATATTACCTAAGGCCTACCCTGAAAGCCCAGGGTGATCGCCTCCTCAAGAGCTTTCTCTTACTCACATCAAATAGGAGATACTAGTCACTCTTTTGCCACAAAAGGTAACATTCTCAGGTTCTAGGGATCAGGACAAGGATATATCTTTGAAGGCCATAACTCAGTCCACTGCAGTACTTATCACGTCAAATTGTCCACCCTGAGGGGCCCAAACAAATTTCCCACTCAGACATAGGAGCCCTGAGGGCTGGCCTGAGAAAGTTCATGCTTAAGACAAACATTAGCTATCTTGACCCTACTGATGCATTTGCGACTCAAAGACTGTGAGATGGGACCACACACAGTTTATGTCCTTCCATAACCAATCTCCACATATGTTTCTCTGCCCTGTTCAGTATAAATCAGGACTGTTTTCAAATATTATGCAATAAAACTTAAAAAAGATGGAGGGAGATACAGGAAAGAGAAAGGGAAAGAGATATAGAAAAAATGTAAGCAGAATGCAATATGATAGAAAAGAACATTTCTGATGTCAGAGAATGCAAATTATCTAAGGCTTTAATAACTCAAAGCTGTAAGAAAGCAGATTTGAGGAGATCCTAGAGCCAAAAGCTTGCAGGTCCTCCCCAAGGGCTCCAGAAGCGTACGCTGCAGAAGCCTCCCCAGCAGCTGTAACAACTCGGGTCTCTGAGAATAATTGTCCAGTAGACACCAATGTGGACTCAAGGAAGCCCACCCAAGGTGAGAGGCCTCAGAGCATAATGGAAGGGGCTTGAGCAGCAGTGGCTCCAAGGTACCAGGGCTGGGTAGCGATAGGACCTGCATGGTGGGAAATGAAAGAAAGGTGGACCATTGCATCTAAGGATGAAACCGTGAGCTCTACTGGGAGTGTTGCCCCATGGTGTGTGTGGGATGTCCTGTTCTCTTAAGGGAGTGGAGGCTGCTTATAGGAAGAACCCATGCTTCACTTTGCACTGGAAAGAGAAATTTGAGATCAGGAGATTTCAAGTAAGTGTGCAGGGTTCTATGGGGGAAGAAAAGATGTGGTCACAGGAAAATAAAGGTTAGGTCTCATGATCTCATGTGTTCTCTTTTCTCAAATGTTGCAGCACCTCAAAAGTCACTCACTGAGCAAAAAGGCAATATTTGAAGCAGCTTTATCCCTGAAATTACAGGAACTGAAAAAAATCACCAATAATGGGAAAATTTCCCCAAATATGTTTAAATTGAGTGTGACCTAAGCACTNATCTTTGAAACTACCAAGTATGTTGGAATTAAACATCATACTTTTAAATTAATTTATAAATAAGCCATGAGTCAAAGAAGAAATTACAATGAAAATTATAAAGTATGTTGAATTGAATGATGTGACAAATGCTGTATATCAAAACCCATGGAATACAGCTAAAACAAACCTTAGTTGAAAATTTATAACTTTAAATGAATATATTAGAAAAGAAGAAACATAGAAAATTAACTGTCAATGTTAAACTAATTTAGAAAAGAGAAGGACATATTTGATATGAGGAGAGATCACAGGAAATGTAAAGCTATGGACCAATATGAAGGAAATTGATCATAGAGGTTAATAGAGAAAAGCAATACTAAAAAATATAGCTTTTGAAAAATATTAATAAAATTAACAAATTACCCCCCATCAAGACTTTCTAAGAAAAAAAGTATAATAACCATGAAAAATANAAGCTATGGACCAATATGAAGGAAATTGATCATAGAGGTTAATAGAGAAAAGCAATACTAAAAAATATAGCTTTTGAAAAATGTTAATAAAATTAACAAATTACCCCCCATCAAGACTTTCTAAGAAAAAAAGTATAATAACCATGAAAAATACAATGGAGACATCACTGCAGATCCTACTTACTTTGAGAACAAATAGGGAAATTTGGGGAACAATGTTATGTCTACACAGTCAGCAATTCAGATGAAATACACAAATACACTGAAAAAGTACAATTTGCCAAAACTGCCCAAGAGACATAGAAATCATAAATAGATCTAAATCTTAAGAAAATAAAATCTGAAATAAAAACCCACAGAAATGGCCAAAGTTAAAAGGACTAAAAATGTTAACTCTTACAAATATGCAGGGCGACCAGAACTGACACACCTTGGTAAGAATGTAAATTCATATGATCATTTTGGAAAACTGGCAGGATCTACTGAAGTTACTTACACAATGCTTACTCTATGACCCACCAGTTCTACTTCTTGTTAGATAGCCAAGAGAAACTAATGCATATCTACCAAAAGACAAATACAGAAATATTCATCAGGTTTTTCTCTTGACAGAAACTGGAAGCAGTCCAGTTATCCATTAGTAATATAATGAATACACTGAGATCACTGAGATACACTCATATAGTGGAATCCTACATGATGGTGAAAAAGAAAACTCTACTGCTACATGTTAACAACAGGAATGAGTCTCACAGACTTAATTTTGAATGAAAAAAGACATAAAACTGTATGTATAGTCTGATTCCATCTCTCTGAAGTTTATACACTTCATTCCACCTATATGAAATATCACACACAAAATTAAAGTATGATAATAGAGCTCAGAATAGTATTTACTTTCAGGGATGTCAACTAGAAGGGGCTATGAAGGGGCTTTTAAGATGCTAGAAATCTTCTCTATCTTGATCTGGAAGGTAGTTATATAGGTGTATATTTTTGTGAGAATTCATGAATCGGTTCATTTGATATTTTTGCTATTTACATAGTGTAGCAGTTCCTTAAAAAGAAAATAAAGTATTGTTTAGAAAGAAAGCAACAAAATAGATAATACCTGAGACTGACAGGCTTTTGAACAGTAGTGTTGGAGAAGACTCTTGAGAGTCCCTTGGACTGCAAGGAGATCCAACCAGTCCATTTTGAAGGAGATCAGCCCTGGGATTTCTTTGGAAAGAATGATGCTAAAGCTGAAACTCCAGTACTTTGGCCACCTCATGAGAAGAGTTGACTCATTGGAAAAGACTCTGATGCTGGGAGGGATTGGGGGCAGGAAGAGAAGGGGACGACCGAGAATGAGATGGCTGGATGGCATCACAGACTCGATGGACGTGAGTCTGAGTGAACTCCTGGAGTTGGTGATGGACAGGGAGGCCTGGCGTGCTGCGATTCATGGGGTCTCAAAGAGTTGGACACGACCGAGAGACTGAACTGAACTGAACTGAGACTGACAGAAAAGCTATGGAAATTAGGCTGGAAAGATGTCATTAAGGTTAGCCCTAAACCCAAGGAGAAAGAAAGGTTCAATAAAGCATAAGTGTTTAGAGTAAATATAAAAATAAATCCATTTTTTTAACCTTAGATAACCCTCAAACAAAAATGAACAGCCTAATTAAATTATATACTTAATGTATCATCTTACATGTAATGTCTGACTCATTGTAGACATTTTAAAATATGTTATTAGTGCTCCCACTATGACTGCTGTTGCTACTATTACTATTATTATTTTTTTGTTCCTGAAGTGATTATTATTTGTGATTGGGTCTACACCACTATAAGTCTCTTCACGCTTTTCACTTCCACATCTCATCATTCTCAATCCATTCTTCTCAATGTCTCTGTTTCCCCACAAAAGAGCAACTCAGTACAGGGTGTGTGAAATTGACATAGATTTATCCTCCAAACCAGGTTGTGGGCCCATGAGATGAGTAACGGGACAGGAGAATTTGAGGCTCAGGCCCCCTCAGATAGAGAATTCGCAGACAGTCAAAAAGGAGGCGGAACAAGCGATATCATTCCATTTGCCATCTGACAGGATTGTCACACAGTGCTCCCCAGGAGAAGCATTGTTAGGCTCGTCGTCATTCCAGTTTAGGTAGGTCACCCTCCTTCCTGTCAGATCCATAAATTGGCCTTCAGTCTCCTCATCTGTGATGCCCAGGAAGGCCTCTGCAGCAACGAAATCCTTGAGGGCCCTGTTTTCTTCAGCATTCATAGGGGTGGCCACACGGCCGTGGAACTGTGCACACAGCGTCTTCACTTGATTAAAAGGCATCTTTTTACCATTGGTAAAAAATACCTTCTTACCAACTCTTTTGCCCAGAGAGAAGATTAGCCCTAAAATGGGAAAATATATGTAACATTGTTTGTCTCTAAGTCCAGCACAAGATATTTTTCTGGAAGAAAGTTTCTATAGTACAGACACCACATAAAATATGGTAGGTCCAGTTACACTTAAATTATAGAAAATCAGTGGATTTTTTTTTTTAATTTTAGTATAAAGATCTCATATGCAGTTTTTAGGACATACATATACAAAAAAAAAAAAATCTGTTGTTTACCTGAAATTCAGATTTAACTCAGTAACCTTTTTTTGGGTTAAATCTAGCAGCCCTAATCTGAACAGATGAACTGCAACAAAGGCCTTTGTCTCTTTGGACCATATTCTAGAATTCACATAATTTGGAATTCTAAGTTTTACCCCAATATTAACATAAATAAAGGTAAATTTCTTAGAATATTTGCCTCAGGGCAAGCAATAGGTTAAACCTCATTGCCAGTTCCCAGCACCAGCATAACAAAGGTAAAGAGGTGTGGGTCCCATTTTCAGTGACCTGTATGTACACTGTACACTGTAATATAAAGAAGCAGAAGCAGGGTGTCTGGTATTAGCAGGCATGGATGCTCATTTGGTCAGTCGTGTCTGACTCTTTGAGGTCCTATGGATAGCAACCTGCCGGGCTCCTCTGTCCATGGAATTTTCCAGGCAAGGATACTGAAATGGGTTGCCATTTCCTACTCCAAGGGATCTTCCCAACCCCAGGATCAAACCTGCGTCTCCTACATCTCCTTCATTGGCACGTGGGTGCCAGTTGGCACTGAGCCACCTGGGTAGCCCTCTCTGGTATCAGGCTGACTTCAGTTTATAAGTTGCCCTGCTACTCATTAGTTCTATGCTTTTGAGCAAATTATGTACTTTTTTCTTTGCCTTCATTTCTACCAAAAGTTGTTATGAAGATTTCATGAAACCAGAATATGAATAGACACTTATCCAGGTACTAGAGAATTAAATATATTCAATAAATGTTGTCTTTCACTTTACCAAATTTCAAGCTGCCTGAAAAGAGAGAAAGCTTACAGTTTTTGATCTGGTTCAATTCAGACCGTAGAGTTGCTCTTTCTGTAGTAGCCAGGCTAATATAGTTACCTAAAAAATTAAGTGAAAGTGTTGTTAAGAAGTTATCTTAGAACTATAAGGGGTAGGGTACCTTTTGAAACTAAAAAAAAAATAAATAAAATTCAGTTAAAATTTTATTTTATATTGATATTTGTTTTTCGAAGAAAAAAAAAAGAAAATATCAAGAAGCAAAAAGGAAGAAAATTGTCTTTATTTCCATCTAACCCAAAACATGACTCTTCCTCTGTTGAATGTATGTAAAGACACTTTATAGACACATACATTCCCACACACACATGCACATACACACACTCCCTGTTGATCTGTTAATAGCATTATGGCTCTCTGCATGCCAAGCTACTCACTAATTGTTTTATTTCTCCAAACAAATAGCTCTGGACAAATATCATGGACAAAACTGTGGAATAAGCTAATTGAAGAATTATTATGAACTGGCGAATATTGACTATAAAGTCTACAGAGTTTCATCTTTGGGGATGTCTTGTTTTTGTTCATTTCATTGTTTGTTTTTTCCCTGAGTTTGTCCTGTTAATCAGTAAACTAGGATTTCTGTCAGTTGTCCATTATCCATGGGGGAGGGCATGAGACAAGCTATGTGTAGTTGATGGCAAAAATGACCTCAATATGATACAGCTTCTCTTAGGAAATCGAGTCTATTCCCCACTCCTTGAATCTGAGCTGGCCTTATGACTTGTGTTGATCAATACAATGTGGCGGAAGCAATAGTGTATGTATCCCAAGCCTTAAGGAGGCCTTAAACCTTCCGCTCTTCCTTTTCTTGTGAATCCTGTAATCACCTCTGTGTGATTAAGGCCAGGTGAGTCAACTGGAGGATGAGAGACCCGTGGCTCAGTCACCTTCATCATTTCAGCTGATGGGCGCACAATAGCCAACGTGTAAGTGAGACCATTGGCCATCAGTTGACACATGAGTGAGTCCAGCTGAGACCAGCAAAGAAATTATTTGATTCACAGAATTTTGCTTTAAATAAATGGCTGTGTGTTGTTTCTCATGAAGAGATAACTGACATATCATGTATCTACCACTCTTGTGAAAATAGGCATAATAAGCCCAACACATATATTCTCCCTTTTGAACCAAATTGTTTCAGCTGAAGGATAGCCAGGGCTCAGATCCTCCAGCAGGCATTCTGCGAAGGTTTGGCTCCGAATGGTTTGTGACTCTGTATTCAGGAATTGATAGGAATGCCTGAAGCTCTAAGTAACCTACAGAAGCTGGAGGCTGCTTAGTCAGGAAGCAGAGTTGGCATCTCCCCAGGAAGCAGCAGAAGGGGCATGTCCCACATGATACTTGCACCCACAGACCCCAGGGGACTTCAGCCTGGACCTTGCTAAAATAAACTTACGCATATTTTCTCCAAGGTCTCCTTTTTGGCCTTTTGGTCCTGGTATCCCAGGGATCCCTGCCATTCCTTGAGGCCCCATCTTTCCAGGAGGGCCCTGCGAGCCTCTGAGTCCTTGACCTGTTGGAGGAGAAAGGAAACATGACTCAATATTTGTGTTCCTTTTCTACTTCTCAAAAAAATATGATGCCCAATCCCTTCACAGGGGAAAGGAGACACTGAGCTAGGGCTAACTTTTCTGAGCTGCTGTTTGTAAGGACCATAGAAGAAAAGCCTCCTATGTCCCATGGGCTGGTCTGCCTTGAGGGTCAACTCCTTGAGCCTGCAGGACCATCAAGTGTTAGCAGTTCCTGTGTGAGAGTCTGGGATGCCAGAATCAGAGCCTTATCTCTGTTTCAAATGATAATATGTAGTTGAGAGTAATACAAGCGGCATGAATACATTACCCTCCTCCCAATCCAGGCAGTTTCCTTTGGGAGATAAAGAGTTGCAGAGAAAGAACAGCCCAAACTGTACCTGGTTCTCCCTTTTCTCCCTTGGCACCATCACGCCCATCTCTGCCTGGGAGGCCATTGATGCCTGCAGGACCACAGGCAATCACAGGGCAGGTCTTCTGGATACTCTCACAGTTCTGTGTTTCCGTGTCTGCACAAGATGCTGTCACCACAGTCAGGAGCAGAAAAGGAAGTGATGTAAACAGCGACATGGTCCTCACCTTGGTGTAAGAAAAGTCAAGGAAGATTATCTCATCTTGTTCTCTTTATCTACACATATTTAATGAGCTTATAACCTATACTGGGCACATGTGATGTGGAGATGGATAATCCATTCCTGGCCTCCAAACTGGGAATTTGGAAATGTATTAATAAATCCTTCAATGACACTGGTTAATTAATACTTCACCAAAGGTAGACATAAATAATTGCATTGTTGAGAGGAAGAAGTCACCAGTGCCTGTCCTCTGGTGTTACTCCAGAAACTTCTGATTATGTTCTCTGTGTCCTTTGCAAGAGCAAATAGGCATACTCATGGCCAGAAACTCATGCCTGCTGGCTCAGGGAGTAATCATGAATGGAGACCTGGCTTGCTCTTGCACTTCTCCAACTTGGGCCCTACTGCCACCTGCATCCCATCCTTATATTTGGACAGTCCTTTGCCCTCAGTGCCAGATAACCAACATCTACTCAGTGGCAGGCACTGAGCTGCAAGCTAAAGATCCAGAGAGGAAGAGTCACTGCTAGTTACTAACCCAGCCACAGTTAACTTGAGTTTGCTTTCTCTTATGTTTATTTCTCACTGCAAGAAAGACTTGCCAGGGGGAGAATTTTCTCTGGAAATTTCTCACTCTCTTAGCCCAGGCAGGATGCTAGATCCCTCTCTATTTCCTGACAGGTATTCTGTGTGTCCTATATGTCAAGATTACTGGCAATATTCCTTGAATACCCTTCTCATTTTTCAATCCTAACATTTCATCTGATCTTCAAAGTTCTTTTCTAGATGTCCCTCCCCAAGGAAACCTCAGTAGCCCAGGATCCAAGATCTAGTCCCTCGTGGCTCTCTTTGAAAGCAATGGTACAATCTCATTTGCAAATATTCAGATGAATCCAGGAAAATTCCAGATGCCCCAGCATAAGCAGAGAAAGAGACACTCCAGCATGGGACTTGCCCTCTCCCCACCTCCCTCCAAGATCAAGTCCAAGCCCTAACTACATGACCCAGGACCCCAGATCCATTTACCAAAGTACTCACCAGGCCTTCTGCAGATCAGGGATATAGTCACAAGGAAACTGGCCCTGTAGCAGAGTGCTGGCAGATGCCTTAGGGTAAGAGAGGAGGCTGGGCTTGGTAATTCAAGGTCCAATCAGCCTGGTGGACAGGGACAACACGGGGCTGCCTGGCCTTCAACCCCAGATTAATAAATAAATCTTCTTTGGGGGATTTCCCAGGGCTTCTGGTACAGTGCTGGGTGGCAGTTTTCTTCGATACTGCACAATCCCCCTTCAGATTGTCAGTATTTGACAGTTCTCATTTCTGGGCCAACATGAGTTGATTCACATGGTTAACTGTGTTCAAGATTCATGTCTTCAGCAGAGAAACATAAATATGAATGCACTCATGCTTGTGTATACTAACCAGACACACACACACACACACACACACACATACACATGCAGATGTGCACAGACACTCATCCATGAAGGCACACAAACACCCTGCTGCTTTTGACACAAGACCACTCCTGTCTCAGGCTCTGGACTTGGTCTTCACCCAGCCTGAATGCCCTCTCTGTCATGTCACTGCCTGACTCCTTCTGTTCTATTGAAATGTTCCTGCCTCAGAGAAACCTGTGTTGACTACTTTAAGTGATCCTGCTCTCTATCATCTTAATTTTATTTTCTTTAATATTTCTTATATTCCATGATGTTATATTCTATCCATTTATTTTTTTTTCTAGCTTTTATTCTGGTAAGTATAAACAGCATAAAATTTTTACCATTTTGACCATTATTAGGTGTACAATTTAGCAGTGTTAAATGCATTCACATTGTTGTACAACCTTCATCACTACCCGTCTTGAGAACATTTTCATTATCCCAAATTGAAACTCTGTACCTATTAAACACTAATTCCCTATTTCCAACCCCAAGGTCAGCCCTACCCCTTAGTGACTGCTGTTTTAATTTTGTCTCTATGAGCTTGACTACTCTAGGTGTCTTATATAAGTGGAATCATACAGGATTTGTCTTTTTGTGACTGACTTATTTCACTTAGCTTAATGCCTTCAAGGTTTATCCATGTTATGACATGTACCAGAATTTCCTTCCCAAGTTTAAAGATTAAATATGTGTAAATAACACATTTTGGAAACTTCACTTTTTATAGCAAATAAAAAAAGACCCTGGAAATTACCCAGTTATCCTTTAATAAGCAAATGGATAAATAAACCATGGAAAATTCACAGGAAAATAAACAGCAATTAATAACTTGGATGATTTTCAAGGACATTATATTAAGTAAAATCAATATAAACCTGGAAGCTTACAGACTGTATTATTCTTTTCATATAATATTCTTGAGATGGCAAAATTAAATAAGGGAGACCATATTAGCAGTTGGCAGGGAATGGGGCTTCAGGGAGAAGATAAAGATGCTGAACAAGAAAGTTTCATTGTGGGTGATGGAATAGTTCTGTGTCTTAATTGTGATGATTAGACAAACCTATCACTGCAATAGCATTTCATAGAACTAAACACCAAGAAAAAAGGAATTCAGGCAAATAATGGTTAAAAGCAAGTAAAACCCATATTGTATTGTTTTGATGTCAGCTTGCAGGTTTTGATACTTGTACTCTGATATGTTAGATCCTACCATTGGTGAATGATGGAGAAAGAGTACCTGAGACTTTTCATTATGATTTCAACCTGTCTATGAGACTAAAATGATTTCATATGAAAAAGTGTCTAGAGGGAGTTTTAAGGAAGTTGTGGGTGATCTAAAGACTATCCTTACTTCATTCAGTGCTTTGTCCAAACTTCACAACAGGAATAGTCTGTACAATGGCTTGAAAGTGAGAAAAAGTAGGCCAGGTTCCCAAGAATAATACTAGTTAGTCTGATTGGTCTTATAGTGTGAGAGCCAAATGGTGAGAGATAAGGCATAAGCCGATTGATGATATGACTTACAAGTTGTGTAAGATTTTGTAAGACCTTCAACCAAAGGTCATTAGAGAAATTCCAATAGGAGAGGAAGGATCACAGTTGAATTTTTCAAATTTTGTTTTAACTAAAATGTGGAGAATGATTGGAGAGCATGAAACTGGAAAAAAGATGATCTGCAAGGAGGTACTTTGCTGTTGTTCTTGTTCAGTTGCCCAGTCGTGTCCAGCTCCTTGTGACCCCATGGACTGCAGCATGCCAGGCCTCCCCGTCCCTCACCATCCCCCAGAGTTTGCCAAGTTCATGTTCATTGCATTGGTGATGCCATTCTTACCACCAGACGATGGTGGCCAGAATCAGGGTAAAAGAAATTAGATCAAGAAACTAGATACATTTGAGAAATATCCATACTGCATAATTGACAGAGCTTAGGAATTTGTTGAGTGTGAAATAGCGAGCAGAAAAAGAAATTTATTTGGGCACACAAGTTTCTGACTTGAATGTCTGAGTGCCATTCTACTGACTGGAGGAGATATAATGGATACCTTGTAAATGGATGGCTTGAATTATCTGCCAGTGGTCAAGAAGGATAGAGCAATAACTGTGAAGCAACATTTACTCAATTCTGGACATTTCTAATAGAGCTGTCATAAAATGTCCTTTTAGCTTAGGGTGGTGAGGGAACCTATCATAAGAGTTTCAGATAGAGGTTTCAGAGCCATGTGGTGAGGGTGTGGCAGAGGCCTCCAAACACCACAAGAAATATGTATGAGACTACCCTTCCCCTCGCCCAGCAGATCCTTCCAACTAGCCTGTCCTTGGCTTATGGAAGGTCTCATTTCCTTACTTCCTGCTGATCCATTCCATAGACCTGAAAAAACATCCAAGGTGGTAAAGAGCCAGATGCCTGAAACAAAGGGCAGAGACTAAGAGACCCAGAGCTTTAAAAAGTCTCCTGGCAACTTGTTCATGTGTCTCCCTTATTCTTCAGCATCCAGACTTTCCCCCTGTTCCTACTCCAAAGTGGCAGGAGGTTGAATGCGGTAGAGGACTCCAGGTCTTACCGGAGGTGCTGGCTTTGATCACTGTATTTGTTTATATTGAACACTTAGTCCAGAGGTCAGGAAGCTTCCTGGAACTGAGCTGGGAAGGGGTAGACATCTGGATGAGAGTCAAGCTGAAAGCTGAGCCACTGTTCTGGCTACAGCTGTGAGTCTCATCTCATTTCCACAGTCTCCAGGAGGCCTTTCCTATCAGGAGATGCCCTCTCCACCTCCTTCATTCCCAGTTATCCAGTCTATACTTTGCTTCATAGATAAGGTCACTGTATGTATTTGTTCTGGACCTTAGGCCCTTCCCAGCACTGTCTCTACCCTGGCACCTCCACCAGACAATGATGCTGCCTCTTTGATCTCTAGAAAGACTTCCTGCCCTTCTACACTCCTGCCCCTAGTGGGATGGAATCCCAGCTCTGCCACTTCCTGGCTATATGACCTTGGTCAAGTTCCATCTCCTTCAGATCCTGTTTCTTCATCTGTGAACCAGGACAACACTGCCATGCCTGTGCCATGGTATGCTGTCTCCTGATCCACACTCAGAAGGCATGACATGTAGCTCATCACACAAGTCTGCTAAAGACAAGGCCTTCATTGCCTTCAGAATGGTGGGCCAAGATTCTTCTTACTATGGGAAGCAGTGTTCTTGGGCAACCCCATCTGCATACAGTAAGTATGAGATTTGGAACCAGAAGATTTGGTTTATGCTCATGATTGTGAGTTACCATATATTCTTTCTGAGCCTCAAATTTTTGCCAGGGGCACAGTTGCAGCCAAATCTTTTGCTTTGTCAAAACATGTGTCTCCTCAGACAATTCATTTCCCAGTGTTAGACAAGAGCCCAGTTTCAGGCCCTGGAAGGGGTCCTCCTTCCTGCAACAAATGGCAACTCTGGTGGAACTCTTCTTCACTGACACTGACATCCTGACCACTCGGGGTACTCAGGGGCCAGCTTGCCTGCCAGTGTTCCAGACCCAGTGGCCACAACTGGGTCCCTTTTTTCCCTGGTCTCCTCCTGACGTGGACAACTGGCCAGAGTGCTCCGACCAGTAAGGAAGAAGAGACTTTATTGATCTCTCTCCCCTTCCCTCTCTCTTTCCTCTCCTTAACCCTTCCTATCCTTCCCTGTTTTTCTAGTCCCCCGGTCCTGGACACAGGAGTCTGGTCAAAAAGCCCTCAGCCTGAGCTGAGGATTGGAGACTGATCACCTCCTCTTGGCAGAGAACTCGAACTCTGCTTCTGGTCTGGTCTGATTTCTGGTAGGGCCTATTAAGGGACCAAACCTGAGCCATGACAGGCTCAACAAGCCATACTAAGCCTAAGATTCAGATTCTTGTAAAACCTGAGTCATGATTCCGGGAAACCACACCCTGGGAAAGTCCCGCTAGCGCCAAACACAAGCCAATCAGAATTGGGATTTTGATTCAAACCCAAGCCAATGAGATTTTGTGATTTGTGTGATTTGAAAAATCCCACATGTGCATGAACCAACCAATCGCTGTTTGCCAACTCTTCTGTTGCAACATTTGATCCGGGCTAAATGTATAAATACTGCTATAATCCAGAGCTCAGGGCTCTCGTCAAGACTCCACTGCGCTGGATGAGACAGGAGCCCTAGCTCGAGCTAGCAATAAAACCCTTTTTTGCTTTTGCATTGCCATGGATGTCTTATTCTCTCGGTTCTGGGATCCAGACTCTGGGCATAACAGGGCCGAGTTCCAGTCCTCCCTTCTCTGGAGGCCCAGGGAAAAGTCCCATAATGCCTGGGTATCTGTAGGTGGCAGGAGACGTGTGTAAGGCCACCCCTTTTACCCCCCCCACCTCCTCCCCCTTCTTCTTTCAACCTGGCTTCCTTTCCTCCCTTGAAATCTTTGATGTCAGTACTTGGATTCTTGTATTTAAGGGCTTCCCTGGTGGTGCAGAAGTTAAAGCATCTGCCTGCAATGTGGGAGACCTGGGTTCAATCCCTGAGTTGGGAAGATCCTCTGGAGAAGGGAAATGACAACCCACTCCAGTATTCTTGCCTAGAGAATCCCACGGATGGAGGAGCTTGGTAGGTTTGAGTCCACAGGGTCACAAAGAGTCAGACACGACTGAGCAACTTCACTTTCACTATGGAGCATGCTTATTCATGGTTTTAGGAGACATTCCTGAGGGGGGGCATGAGGAGGAGAAATTAGGGCAGTGTTGCAGGCAAAATAGCCTGGGGTCCAGAATTCCCTCAGAGAGGGCTACAGGATCACAGAGCCCTCTCTACGTGGTCACGTTGGGCTTGTGCTCACTGACTCAAGGAGGACTGCCTGCTGGGGCCTTCGCAGGGGCAGAGATCCCAGGATATTCTCAAGTCAAGCTGTGTCTGGACAAAGAGGGTCCTTTTTTCTTTCAGCTTCTCTATAGTGCCCCCTATTGTGAAAGCTGTTAGGGCTCACTTTATTTTATTTTTTTAGTTTTATTGATTATAGTTGATTTACAATATTGTGTTAATTTCAGATGTACAGCAAAGTGATTCAATTATACACACACACACACACACACACACACA
>SJYW01047007.1:151333-177578 GCA_006410735.1 Raphicerus campestris
GGCTAAATGTATAAATACTGCTATAATCCAGAGCTCAGGGCTCTCGTCAAGACTCCACTGCGCTGGATGAGACAGGAGCCCTAGCTCGAGCTAGCAATAAAACCCTTTTTTGCTTTTGCATTGCCATGGATGTCTTATTCTCTCGGTTCTGGGATCCAGACTCTGGGCATAACAGGGCCGAGTTCCAGTCCTCCCTTCTCTGGAGGCCCAGGGAAAAGTCCCATAATGCCTGGGTATCTGTAGGTGGCAGGAGACGTGTGTAAGGCCACCCCTTTTACCCCCCCCACCTCCTCCCCCTTCTTCTTTCAACCTGGCTTCCTTTCCTCCCTTGAAATCTTTGATGTCAGTACTTGGATTCTTGTATTTAAGGGCTTCCCTGGTGGTGCAGAAGTTAAAGCATCTGCCTGCAATGTGGGAGACCTGGGTTCAATCCCTGAGTTGGGAAGATCCTCTGGAGAAGGGAAATGACAACCCACTCCAGTATTCTTGCCTAGAGAATCCCACGGATGGAGGAGCTTGGTAGGTTTGAGTCCACAGGGTCACAAAGAGTCAGACACGACTGAGCAACTTCACTTTCACTATGGAGCATGCTTATTCATGGTTTTAGGAGACATTCCTGAGGGGGGGCATGAGGAGGAGAAATTAGGGCAGTGTTGCAGGCAAAATAGCCTGGGGTCCAGAATTCCCTCAGAGAGGGCTACAGGATCACAGAGCCCTCTCTACGTGGTCACGTTGGGCTTGTGCTCACTGACTCAAGGAGGACTGCCTGCTGGGGCCTTCGCAGGGGCAGAGATCCCAGGATATTCTCAAGTCAAGCTGTGTCTGGACAAAGAGGGTCCTTTTTTCTTTCAGCTTCTCTA
This sequence comes from Raphicerus campestris, assembly GCA_006410735.1. Classification (NCBI taxonomy): domain Eukaryota; kingdom Metazoa; phylum Chordata; class Mammalia; order Artiodactyla; family Bovidae; genus Raphicerus; species Raphicerus campestris. The sequence goes on from SJYW01047007.1 coordinate 152,194, forward strand.
TAGTGCCCCCTATTGTGAAAGCTGTTAGGGCTCACTTTATTTTATTTTTTTAGTTTTATTGATTATAGTTGATTTACAATATTGTGTTAATTTCAGATGTACAGCAAAGTGATTCAATTATACACACACACACACACACACACACACATTCATTCTTTTTCAGATTATTTTCTCATATAGGTTATCATAGAACACTAAATAGTGTTCTCTGTGCTATGCAGTAGGTCCTTATTAGTTATCTATCTTATACATAGTAGTGTATATATGTTGATCCCAAGTTCCTGATCTAGCCCTTCTGCTCCCCGCCCCCCCATATTTTCCCTTTGGTAACGATAAGCTTGTTTTCAACATCTGCAAGTCTGTGTCTGTTTCTTGACTAGTTCATTTCTATCATTTTTAAAAATCAGAGTCTACACATAAATGATGTCATATGATATTTTTTTTTTGACTTACTTCCCTTAGTATGATAATCTCTAGGCCCATCCATATTGCTGCAAGTGGCATGGTTTCATTCTCTTTAATGGCTGAGCAATGTCCTATTGCATATACGTACCACAGCTTCTTTATCCATTCAGTCTCTGTTCATGGACATTTAGGTTCCTTCCATGTCTTGGTTCTTGTAAGTAGTGCTGCAGTGAACATTGGGGTGCATATATCTTCTCTAATTATGATATTCTTTGAATATATACCCAGGGGTGGGATTGCTGGATCATATGGTAGTTCTATTTTTAGTTTTTTAGTAGTTGTACCAATTTACATTTGTGATCATGCTCACTGTAAAAAAGAAATGCTTAAAGGCATTTTGTGGCTTATCACAGAGGATGTGTGGGAGAGCAAATCTGTGGCCAGGAGTTCTTTGGTAACCGGCTCAGTAGGTATATCTGCATGCCCGTGTTTGTACACAGGGAGTCCCCGAATGCCCCAAGTGGGCCCTTCATCAGCATCAGTAGCATCAGGGATCCTTCTAGGTAAGCCTCGTGAGAGACCTGAAAGCCATGGAGTGAGGAGGGGTGGGCGGGCCTGGCTGCTTCTGGGCTCTGAAGCTGACTATCTCTGTGCACTCACACAGGGAAGCCCATGAGAGGATGCAGAAAACAGGCAGCATGGTATCTATAGCCTTGTAAAAACTGTCTGAAACAATCTCTGTTGTCACCTTTATCTTGGGCTTCTAGTATCCAGAAATGTGAGAAAATAAGTCTATGTTGTTCAAGCCACCCATTCAGTGGTATCTTCTTATGGCAGCCCAAGCAGACTAATAACCCTGTTAGATCAGAGAAACCTCAACAGCATATTCAAAAGCAGAGACGTTACTTTGCCAACAAAGGCCCATCTAGTAAAGGCTATGGTTTTTCCAGTGGTCATGTATGGATGTGAGCATTGGACTATAAGGAAAACTGAGCGCCGGAGAATTTGTGCTTTTGAACTGTGATGTTGGAAAAGACTCTTGAGAGTCCCTTGGACTGCAAGGAGATCCAACCATCCATCCTAAAGGAGATCAGTCCTGAGCATTCATTGGAAGGACTGATGCTGAAGCTGAAACTCTAATACTTTGGCCACCTGATGCAAAGAGCTGACTCATTGGAAAAGACCCTGATACTGGGAAAGATTGAAGGCAGGAGGAGAATGAGACGACAGAGGGTGAGATGGTTGGATGGCATCACTGACTCGATGGACATGAGTTTGAGTAAACTCTGGGAGTTGGTGATGGACAGGGAGGCCTGGTGTGTTGCGGTCCATGGGATCACAAAGAGTCAGATATGACTGAGCGACTGAACTGCATTGAACTGAACTGAGGTCAGAGGAACCCAACCAGTCTACATGATCACTTCTCTTGAATGGGAGTTTGGGGATGCAGGTGAGACTGTCTTGGATAGGAAGGTCCATAAAGAGGAGAGTTGCTGGGTAGCAGAATGGGAGAGAGAGAGGAGTAAGAAAGACATTCTCTGCTAGAAGGGCCAAGGAAAAGCTAGTTCCATCCAGGGATGGCTGAACTAGATACCAGCTGCCCCTCCTCCGCATTCCTTCCAGTGCCTAATCCCAGCCTCTAAGGCAGGAGGGAGGGCAAGGAAGGGGACATACACACATCTGATTCTATTCCACTCTGACTTCAGCATTGTGACTCAGGCAAATCCTCTCACCCTGTAAGTCTCAGTCCTCAAGCTGTTAAATGGACATAAGAAAAATACTTAAAGCTAGAAATATGTCGAGGGATGAACAGAGCGTTGTATTCATATGAGACCCCTAGTCCTTGAGAAAATAACTTCCCTGACAGAAAGAGGACCAGGAATGAGAGCTTCCTGCAGTAGGTAGGGGAACAGACTCACGGGAAACCTCAGGTAACCAGGACTGACACCCGGCCCTCTGGTTGACTTCCCTGTTTAAAGATTCAAGATGGTGTGGAGGAGGATTCTGTCCTTCCAGCTGCTTTGTGTGGCTTCCGAGAAGTTTCCCAGAGGATCATCCTCCACAAAGCGAGGTCCCAAAGAGAAATTGCAGGTTAGTCCTGCCATCTAGTGACATAACTCAGAATTGCAGGGGGCCGAAGGCTACACTGAGTCTTCACACATCCCCATACTTACTGACTTGTTCTGTACATTACTTCCTTGAGGCTGCTGTGCGTCAGGCCCTGGGATAAGAACTGAGAGACTTAAAAGAACATAACTGCCCTATTCTGAGTTCTATATGATATTTTTAAGTAGGGGGTTTTGTTATTATACCCTTTCTGAGAGCCAAAGGCCTCATCTCTTGTCTGTCTTCTACTTATTACACATAACTTCTCTGTTACCTGTATCAATAAATATGTATCATATAGAATACATGTGGGTAAAATTTGTCTTCTCAAGATTCCTCTTTTCTGTAAACTTATAAATGTGCATTCAAAGTAAGCAAGGGTTTTTGATCCTTGCCCCTTAAAATTTTTTGTTATTTTCTGATATAACTTATGTTATCCAACTTCCCAGATTTCTTGTATCTCATTCTGGTACAGTGCTTTGAATTTGCAAAGTTACAAACATTCACAGACAAAAAAGGCAGGAGTTTGTGAAGCTGTATATATGGGGATTTGTTGAGTATAGCAACAGTATCCTAGAAGTAGTCACTGGGACTATTGAAAAATAAAAATTACACATATATCCACAGTGTCTTTAGTTTTGTAGCACTGCATTAAGATTTAAGAATCACATAAAAAAGAAAACAAAGTTAAACATTCCTTACTCTATTACCCAAGGTTCAGTCTAGTGTTTGCCTTGAAGTCTCCCTACCAGTATTTTTTTTCTTATCTCTCTCTTTAACCCAGACTTCAAAAAGTCATGTCAATTTTTCTTTTTCAGCATCTCATATATGCTTCCTAAGTTTTATTTCCCCAGCCATAAGCACTATCACCTCAACCCTGGATGTTCAAAGTAATCCAAGACCTCTGCTAGTAATCCCTCACTCCTTATTGCTATCTATTCTACTACTGGATGACTCTTCTTAATATATAACTTTTACAGCATCATTACTCTATTATAAAACAGTAAACTAAAAGTACACTTGTTCTCAAGATCTTGCACAATCTACTCTGAATTAATTTTCCTCTCATATTGGTTGTGACTTCACACTGAAAATGTTCATTCTGGCAGGATGGCCTATTTAGACTTCCATGTACTGAGCATTGGATGTTTTTATTTCTCCAGAATCTAGTCCCTCCTGCTTCTAGTAGATGAAATTCTCTTTTCCCTAATGAATCTTTTCCATGNTTTCAGATGTACAGCAAAGTGATTCAATTATACACACACACACACACACACACACACACATTCATTCTTTTTCAGATTATTTTCTCATATAGGTTATCATAGAACACTAAATAGTGTTCTCTGTGCTATGCAGTAGGTCCTTATTAGTTATCTATCTTATACATAGTAGTGTATATATGTTGATCCCAAGTTCCTGATCTAGCCCTTCTGCTCCCCGCCCCCCCATATTTTCCCTTTGGTAACGATAAGCTTGTTTTCAACATCTGCAAGTCTGTGTCTGTTTCTTGACTAGTTCATTTCTATCATTTTTAAAAATCAGAGTCTACACATAAATGATGTCATATGATATTTTTTTTTTGACTTACTTCCCTTAGTATGATAATCTCTAGGCCCATCCATATTGCTGCAAGTGGCATGGTTTCATTCTCTTTAATGGCTGAGCAATGTCCTATTGCATATACGTACCACAGCTTCTTTATCCATTCAGTCTCTGTTCATGGACATTTAGGTTCCTTCCATGTCTTGGTTCTTGTAAGTAGTGCTGCAGTGAACATTGGGGTGCATATATCTTCTCTAATTATGATATTCTTTGAATATATACCCAGGGGTGGGATTGCTGGATCATATGGTAGTTCTATTTTTAGTTTTTTAGTAGTTGTACCAATTTACATTTGTGATCATGCTCACTGTAAAAAAGAAATGCTTAAAGGCATTTTGTGGCTTATCACAGAGGATGTGTGGGAGAGCAAATCTGTGGCCAGGAGTTCTTTGGTAACCGGCTCAGTAGGTATATCTGCATGCCCGTGTTTGTACACAGGGAGTCCCCGAATGCCCCAAGTGGGCCCTTCATCAGCATCAGTAGCATCAGGGATCCTTCTAGGTAAGCCTCGTGAGAGACCTGAAAGCCATGGAGTGAGGAGGGGTGGGCGGGCCTGGCTGCTTCTGGGCTCTGAAGCTGACTATCTCTGTGCACTCACACAGGGAAGCCCATGAGAGGATGCAGAAAACAGGCAGCATGGTATCTATAGCCTTGTAAAAACTGTCTGAAACAATCTCTGTTGTCACCTTTATCTTGGGCTTCTAGTATCCAGAAATGTGAGAAAATAAGTCTATGTTGTTCAAGCCACCCATTCAGTGGTATCTTCTTATGGCAGCCCAAGCAGACTAATAACCCTGTTAGATCAGAGAAACCTCAACAGCATATTCAAAAGCAGAGACGTTACTTTGCCAACAAAGGCCCATCTAGTAAAGGCTATGGTTTTTCCAGTGGTCATGTATGGATGTGAGCATTGGACTATAAGGAAAACTGAGCGCCGGAGAATTTGTGCTTTTGAACTGTGATGTTGGAAAAGACTCTTGAGAGTCCCTTGGACTGCAAGGAGATCCAACCATCCATCCTAAAGGAGATCAGTCCTGAGCATTCATTGGAAGGACTGATGCTGAAGCTGAAACTCTAATACTTTGGCCACCTGATGCAAAGAGCTGACTCATTGGAAAAGACCCTGATACTGGGAAAGATTGAAGGCAGGAGGAGAATGAGACGACAGAGGGTGAGATGGTTGGATGGCATCACTGACTCGATGGACATGAGTTTGAGTAAACTCTGGGAGTTGGTGATGGACAGGGAGGCCTGGTGTGTTGCGGTCCATGGGATCACAAAGAGTCAGATATGACTGAGCGACTGAACTGCATTGAACTGAACTGAGGTCAGAGGAACCCAACCAGTCTACATGATCACTTCTCTTGAATGGGAGTTTGGGGATGCAGGTGAGACTGTCTTGGATAGGAAGGTCCATAAAGAGGAGAGTTGCTGGGTAGCAGAATGGGAGAGAGAGAGGAGTAAGAAAGACATTCTCTGCTAGAAGGGCCAAGGAAAAGCTAGTTCCATCCAGGGATGGCTGAACTAGATACCAGCTGCCCCTCCTCCGCATTCCTTCCAGTGCCTAATCCCAGCCTCTAAGGCAGGAGGGAGGGCAAGGAAGGGGACATACACACATCTGATTCTATTCCACTCTGACTTCAGCATTGTGACTCAGGCAAATCCTCTCACCCTGTAAGTCTCAGTCCTCAAGCTGTTAAATGGACATAAGAAAAATACTTAAAGCTAGAAATATGTCGAGGGATGAACAGAGCGTTGTATTCATATGAGACCCCTAGTCCTTGAGAAAATAACTTCCCTGACAGAAAGAGGACCAGGAATGAGAGCTTCCTGCAGTAGGTAGGGGAACAGACTCACGGGAAACCTCAGGTAACCAGGACTGACACCCGGCCCTCTGGTTGACTTCCCTGTTTAAAGATTCAAGATGGTGTGGAGGAGGATTCTGTCCTTCCAGCTGCTTTGTGTGGCTTCCGAGAAGTTTCCCAGAGGATCATCCTCCACAAAGCGAGGTCCCAAAGAGAAATTGCAGGTTAGTCCTGCCATCTAGTGACATAACTCAGAATTGCAGGGGGCCGAAGGCTACACTGAGTCTTCACACATCCCCATACTTATTGACTTGTTCTGTACATTACTTCCTTGAGGCTGCTGTGCGTCAGGCCCTGGGATAAGAACTGAGAGACTTAAAAGAACATAACTGCCCTATTCTGAGTTCTATATGATATTTTTAAGTAGGGGGTTTTGTTATTATACCCTTTCTGAGAGCCAAAGGCCTCATCTCTTGTCTGTCTTCTACTTATTACACATAACTTCTCTGTTACCTGTATCAATAAATATGTATCATATAGAATACATGTGGGTAAAATTTGTCTTCTCAAGATTCCTCTTTTCTGTAAACTTATAAATGTGCATTCAAAGTAAGCAAGGGTTTTTGATCCTTGCCCCTTAAAATTTTTTGTTATTTTCTGATATAACTTATGTTATCCAACTTCCCAGATTTCTTGTATCTCATTCTGGTACAGTGCTTTGAATTTGCAAAGTTACAAACATTCACAGACAAAAAAGGCAGGAGTTTGTGAAGCTGTATATATGGGGATTTGTTGAGTATAGCAACGGTATCCTAGAAGTAGTCACTGGGACTATTAAAAAATAAAAATTACACATATATCCACAGTGTCTTTAGTTTTGTAGCACTGCATTAAGATTTAAGAATCACATAAAAAAGAAAACAAAGTTAAACATTCCTTACTCTATAACCCAAGGTTCAGTCTAGTGTTTGCCTTGAAGTCTCCCTACCAGTATTTTTTTTCTTATCTCTCTCTTTAACCCAGACTTCAAAAAGTCATGTCAATTTTTCTTTTTCAGCATCTCATATATGCTTCCTAAGTTTTATTTCCCCAGCCATAAGCACTATCACCTCAACCCTGGATGTTCAAAGTAATCCAAGACCTCTGCTAGTAATCCCTCACTCCTTATTGCTATCTATTCTACTACTGGATGACTCTTCTTAATATATAACTTTTACAGCATCATTACTCTATTATAAAACAGTAAACTAAAAGTACACTTGTTCTCAAGATCTTGCACAATCTACTCTGAATTAACTTTCCTCTCATATTGGTTGTGACTTCACACTGAAAATGTTCACTCTGGCAGGATGGCCTATTTAGACTTCCATGTACTGAGCATTGGATGTTTTTATTTCTCCAGAATCTAGTCCCTCCTGCTTCTAGTAGATGAAATTCTCTTTTCCCTAATGAATCTTTTCCATGGACTGCTTCCCCTTTACTCTATGAGAAGTGGAATGATATTTGTGTTCAGCACATATAATATAGTTTTTAGATCACCATGATTGTTTCAGTGATGAGTGACTCACTTAGGAAAAGTTGACGAGTCACTCTTAAGATTTGCTCCATGGACTCAGGAAAAGAGTATGAGGGAAGGATAGGCTTGGGATTGATAATAGCTATCCTTTCTGCTGCTTATAAAACACCTATTTGAGAATGAAGTCAATGTATTAAATAATTAAGAGCCCAGAGTTTGGAAGAGAGTTCTGATTGTGTACCCATGCCTTAACTCCCTGTAAACAAAAATTGCACTTGCCTTTGACACTTTGGAACTTATAGTCTGGAATGATTGAGAGGTATATTAAGAGATGTTTTAGTTGTGTGTATTTACTTGTGTGAACTATAATTCCATTTTTACTTCTGTCAATTCAAATTGTCTTTTACTTATAACTTGGTGACCCTACAACCTCCAAACTCATAATGGATACTCATAGTGGTACCTCTATGCACATCATCCCCTTGCCTAGGATATATTCATCCTTTCACTCATCTTTCAAGACTGATTTACTGTCTCCTCTTAGAAGAGAGCAGTTTTCAGAGTAGTTTGTCAGTTTGTAAATTTATTGGTGAAAAATTAGCTTCTATTCATAACGTTCTAAGTTTGTTCCAAGACCTAGCATTACTTTAACATTTAAAATCTTTGTGGTCAAATTTATGATTTTGCTATTTTTGATTTTACAAATAAAAAGTCAAAATATATTTAGAGCCTAAACAACAGAAAGGTTAAGAATATAGATTTTTAAATCTAAGATAACTTTAATAAGTTACTCAAGATACTAATGTATCTAAATGGAAATCAAATCATCTTTATCTTCTTCAAGGAATCCTTTTTTCCAGTATTCTTATAGCCTCTTTTAAAAGGGGAAGTCTAAAACTCCATGGACTGCACCGTGACAGGCTTCCCTGTCCTTCATTATCTCCCAGAGTTTGCTCAAACTTGCCATTGAGTTGGTTATGTCATCCAACCATCTCATCCTCTGTTGCCTACTTCTCCTCCTGCCCTCAGTCTTCCCTAGCATCACAATCTTTTCTAGTGAGTTGGCTCTTCACATCACGTGGCCAAAGGATTAGAGCTTCAGCTTCAGCCTCAGTCCTTCCAATAAATATTCATGGTTGATTTCCTTTAGAATTGACTGTTTTGATCTCCTTGCTGTCCAAGGGACTCTCAAGAGTCTTCTCCAACACCACAGTTCGAAAGCATCGATGCTTCAATGCTCACCCCTCTTCATGGTCCAGCTCTCNCAATGAATATTCATGGTTGATTTCCTTTAGAATTGACTGTTTTGATCTCCTTGCTGTCCAAGGGACTCTCAAGAGTCTTCTCCAACACCACAGTTCGAAAGCATCGATGCTTCAATGCTCACCCTTCTTCATGGTCCAGCTCTCACATCTATATATGACTACTGAAAACACTATAGCTTTGACTATATCTATTACTTTGTTATAAAAGAAAGCTCCTTATTTCATTCTGAGATCATAGCAAATATACAACAAACAAAACAAAAAAAACCTAGCAGTCAGCAAAACTCAATATTTCTTTTATCATCTTACTTCTTATAGTAGAACAAGTTAACCAAGAATATTTACTTGAAACTGTAAGAATCTAATGAACTAAGAATCACCTGTTCTATGCTACTGGATATACGCTTATGTACACACATCCAGTGAGTGTGTGTGTGTGTGTGTGTGTTTAAACTAAAATGTTAATGTAATGAGATGAATTTTTATGTGGTTATAGAACTTCATATGGAGCTATTATTTCACTTGGAGATTCATCCCTACATAAGAAATGCATGATAATAGTGAGAGATACTTGGAAATTGTGAATTCAACAAATCTTTACTGTGTACCTGCTTTATGATATGTACTAGGGAGCCAAGAGTGAACAGACCAGATAAAAATTGTTCCTAATAGAATTGATATTCTAGTGAGAAATTCAACTTATAAAGCTTTTCAAACACAATGGTGAAAATTCAATCATGATTATCACTGAAAACACTAGTCTCAACAAGGCAGTGTCTATCCTAAAAGATATTACAGACTCTTTTTCAATTCATCAAATTGTTTCACCAAGCAGAATATTCTATTATTTGACATGCAAGCAAGGAAAGAAAAATTCTAATTAAAGGGAATTATATTTTACTAAGTCTGAATCTGTTAGATTTGTCACTTATTTGTTACTAGTTTCAGACAAAATGCACATTGGAAGATGATTGTGTAAACAGAGCAGAGTTTATAAGCCGATGTGAGAGTAATTTCCTGCCTTGGAATCCTGAACTTGCTAAGACCATCAGTCAGTGTGTTTTATAGAAGAATGGAGAATATTGACTTACTCAGGTAGTCAGTCAAGCAGGAGTCATTTTATAAAGCTTCTGCTATACACCTGAATGCCATTTCATTCTTTGACATATGGCCGAGATAATATGTAGAGACCTGGACTCCACATTGCATTACCACAATATCCAAGAAACAGTCACAAGTGATCTGTGGGACCCTGAGATCTTTCTGCCTCTCATCTTAAATGCTTGAAAATTAAACAGTAGCTCCAGTTTGCCAATCCCTTTTACATAAATAATTTCATACAAATTCCTGCACTTTGGCAAGGAATAATATAGGGCACATTTACAGTAGTTTTTTGGTTTCTATTTCCTTTCTTTGACTACCATGACCAATTTTTCCTAATACTTGATTTCCTCACCAACATAACTATAATAAATTCACTCTCTGTACACTATTTGTAAAGTTTAAATGAAGCAAAAAATAGCACATTTTTTAAGTACTAAACACTACAGGCTCTTATGATTATTTTAGAGAAAGAAATGAAGTGGGAAAGGTATATGTGAAAGTATCTTAAAAGATAAAGTAAAAATAAATGTAACAAGTATAAATTATTAAATATACCGTATTCTGAGACACACAAGGAGATACAATATTTAAAGGACTTCTAAATTAGTATTCCTCATTAGCTAGAAGCTAACTCCAANCTATTTCTGCTTTATTGACTATGCCAAAGCGTTTGACTGTGTGGATCACAACAAACTGTGGAAAATTCTGAAACAGATAAGAATACCAGACCACTTGACCTGCCTCTTGAGAAATCTGCATTCAGGTCAAGAAACAACAGTTAGAACTGGACATGGAACAACAAACTGTTTCCAAATCGGAAAAGGAGTATGTCAAGACTGTATATTGTCACCTTGCTTATTTAACTCATATGCAGAGTGCATCGTGAGAAATACTAGTCTGGATGAAGCACAAGGTGGAATCAAGGTTGATGGTAAAATATCAATAATCTCAGATATACAGATAATACCACCCTTATGGCAGAAAGCTAAGAAGAACTAAAGAGCTTCTTGATGAAAGTGAAAGAGGAGAGTGAAAATGTTGGCTTAAAGCTCAACATCCAGAACTAAGTTCATAGCATCTGGTTCCATCACTTCATAGCAAATAAATATGGAAACTGTGGAAACAGTGCCAGACTTTATTTTTTGGGGTTTCAAAATCACTGCAAATGGTGACTGCAGCCATGAAATTAAATGACGCTTGCTCCTTGGCAGAAAATTATGACCAATTTAGATAATTAAAAATTAGAGACATTACTTTGCCAACCAAGGTCCGTCTAGTCAAGGCTATGGTTTTACCAGTAGTTATGTATGGATGTGAAAGTTGGACCATAAAGAAAGCTGAACACTGAAGAATTTATGCTTTTGATCTGTGGTGTTGGGGAAGACTCCTGAGAGTCCCTTGGACTGCAAGGGGATCCAACCAGCCCATCCTAAAGGAAATCAATCTTGAATATTCAATTGGAAAGAATGATGCTGACAGTGAAACTCCAATACTTTGGCCACATTATGTGAAGAAGTGACTCATCTGAAAAGACTCTGGGGCTGGGAAAGGTTGATGGCGGAAGGAAAAGGAATGACAGAGGATGAGACGGTTGGATAGCATCACCGACTGAATGGCCATGAGTTTGAGTAAGCTCTGGGAGTTGGTGATGGACAGAGAGGCCTGGCATGCTGCCGTCCATGGGGGNACAGAGGATGAGACGGTTGGATGGCATCACCGACTGAATGGCCATGAGTCTGAGTAAACTCTGGGAGTTGGTGATGGACAGAGAGGCCTGGCATGCTGCCGTCCATGGGGGTCACAAATAGTTGGACACGACTGAGCAACTGAACAGAACTGAATTGATATATATATATACAGACATATACATATATATACATATATATATATATAAGCTCACCAATTTTATTAATTTTTACTAATATAATGCACATATTAAACTCAATTCATAAATAATAATAAAATACCTGATATATTTCATTAAAAATTTCACATTGCCAATTGATTATTACAGAAAGCTTTCATCAATTTTTGCTAAACTTGTGTATCCATGGGCTTCTTAGGTGGTTCAGACAGTAAAGAATTTGCTTGCAGTTCAGGAGATCTCAGTTCAAACCTTTGATTGGGAAGATCCCTTGGTGAAGGAATGGCAACTGACTCCAGTATTCTTGCCTGGGAAATCCCGGTGTGAGGCGGGCTACAGTTTATGTAATCTCAGAGAATTGGACATGACTCAGTAACTAACGCTTTCACTTTCACTTTCATGTATCTATAGATAAACTATGATTGCATTGATAAATCAGTAGAGTTGTGACATAAATGTTGATTGACATTTCATTTACATTAATGAATAAGTTGAACATGAAACAACAGGGATGTAAACCAGAACTTTACTCATTCATCAGTAAAGCAAGGGAGTTTGTTAAATAATTTTTGAATACCATAACACCAATTCCTCAATTTTTTGTGATAGCACAATGTAAGAGCTGCGATACAACATATTTTTAACTTTTGCTTGCATTAATAACATCTTTCCATCACTTTCCTAGTCAAAAACAATAAAATGATAACTCAAGCTCTGAGTTACTTAATTTGATGGTTAGTATGCTGTAAATACTACCACCAAGGCTGATATCAAAGTATCGATATGACATTATTGAACATGTGGTTAAGAGGTGAGAGACTTTTGGATGGGGGGCACTATTTTATAGTGTTTCTACCATACAGTTACAATGAAAGCAATTAATCACAAGAGCATAGATGATGAATGGTAAGAAGTAGTAATCTAATTATTAACTGCTGAGTTTTGCATATTTATTGCCTTAGATTTTAACAAAATTAATTTGGTTGTAAGTTTGCATAATTACATTTGTAATAATGGCTCTTTTTAACAACTGGATCATAAAACTCTTGAAAATTAAGTAATTAGCTCTTGTCGCTATGATCTGGATGAGAGAAATACATGAAAGCATCAGAGAACTTTCCTCACACTTTGAAGGACCATTGGTTCAGTTCCAGTTTCTGTTACAGGTGAGATGGGCTCGTCAGTTCCTTAAAGCTTTTCACAAATACCTCTGACCATTCTGTGAAAGCTTTTTAAAGAATTACCCCAAAGCCATATTATATACCAAAAAGTCACACATTCTTTATTTTTTTTTCCCTTAAAGTATTATCAACTAGGCTTTATGTGGGGCAAAATATGAATATAAGCCTGGAATTCAGATTCACAAATTAACAATGACCTTTGGGAGGTAATTTGGGTTCTCTTCTAGAGAAGAGAAAAGAAAAGCAATTGGCCAGGTAAGGAATCAAAGTTGCTTTTTGAAGGCAAACTTTATAGCCACTTCAGGTAGTACATGTAGATATATCTTATAAATATGACCATATTTCTTTTGTTCTCCCCCAAATTTTAAATGTATGTATTCCCATAAAAAAATAGAATCTGTATGCTTATGATGCTTTGGGAATAGGCAGGAGATTTTAAGAATATTCCAAGTTTATGATTTTTTTGAAACTGCTTATTATTTTCTTTCTGTTCTTATATGTGTAAAATATGTCACCAATGAAACATGACCCTATTGGATCCTAGACTGACCCTTGTGGAAAACCAATAAGTGAGGACATCTTAATTAATGATACTAGATAGTGATCAGCATGTCTCCCATAGAGTGTTGTCTTGCTTCCTTTCTTCACATTTGGCAAATGTACTTTATAAAGATTAAATTCCTTTTCCTCAGGGAAATAACCATAGCAACAACCTAGTAAAAAAGGACTAGTTAGCTATGTAGACACTGACTAGCAAATGTAGGCACTAACTAGTAAAATAGGATTTAACTAGCATTTTTTTTTCTCTTTGCTTCAGTTTTCTCATTCATAAAATAAGGTGGTTGGTTAAGATTAGCCTTAAAGGCATTTTAATTTCAGTTATTCTATATTTTGGAATTTGGCAACCTCATTTTTATCCCCTTTTTGAATCCCATCAACCAATTATAAAGGACTGGATAAAAAAATATTAGCTAGAAATGATAAGATCATTTAAGGACATATAAGCTTCAGCAGAGTGGAAAGGAAAATTATTGAGTATGTGAGAAAGAAGAAATGATCTTTTTTATTGCTTTTTTAAAGTCCTTTTGCAAAAAGGTTTATCGCAAAGCTGCTGGGGAGGAAAATGAATAAGTGAAAATAAGATCCTATCGGTGCTGAGGTTGTTATTATTGTGGCTAACAAATTAATACTATAAAAAAGCCTTCATCAGTTGTTTGCTGGCCAAACAAATCAAAGTTAAACTAAACCAAGTGACACCCACAATATCAAAACCTGAAATTGCAGAATTGTTTCTCCTTCAAGTAAGTAGCTTCAGCTTAAAGGAAAATTTTTGATTAATTCTTATCAATGTCATGAATTTTTTCAGCATTGATGAAAGTCAACTTTTGCTTGTTACTTCGAACATTAGCACATTAGTCAATGATTGTAACAGAGGTATTTCTGTNCTTCAGGTAAGTAGCTTCAGCTTAAAGGAAAATTTTTGATTAATTCTTATCAATGTCATGAATTTTTTCAGCATTGATGAAAGTCAACTTTTGCTTGTTACTTCGAACATTAGCACATTAGTCAATGATTGTAACAGAGGTATTTCTGTTTGATTCCAATTTGCTTATCTTTAATAAAAACAAAGGAAATTAAAAATCTGTCAATCTTAATGGTTCATCTATGTGAAATAGAGATGATCAGGAATATGAAAATAAATATCATTCATTATTTCACCATTCAAATATAAACAATATTATTTGTTGCTGTCTTTTAATAAGTTATTTACCAAAAAGTATTTTATTGTACTTAAATAGATATAATTTTGTTACTTTTCCTTCTACTTATTTTATTATTCCTTCTACTCATTTTATGTTATTAAATATTATAGTGCTATATTACATATAAATGAATATATGTATATGTTAGAAAATAATCCATTATATAGCCTACCAGAATTTATTGAAATAATTTTACTTATTGGCTATGTTATTTTCTTTCTTTGCATGCATATGCCCTTGAATTCATTCAGTTAAATATTTTTTGAGCATTTACTGTATCCCAGACGCTGTGGTTAATGATGGAGATGTAATGGGAACAGGAAAAGCAAGATGCCTCCTCATATGGAACTAGTCTAGAGTGAAAGACAAGTATAAATCTCAAACTCATCATATCTAAAACTTCAAACATGCTCTCTATGAATTCCCATGATTCACTTAGATCTTTTTAGTCAGGTTGAACTACTTCTGTTCCTTCATTCCTCATGACCAAACATTCACTAATTGTCAATTCTATCTTCCGAAAAGTTCCTGAAGCCCTTCCTCTTCTATATTTCCATTTTCATTCCCTGCTGCCAAGTCACTTCAATCGTGTCTGACTCTGTGCGACCCTATAGATGGCAGCCAACCAGGCTCCACAGTCCCTGCGATTCTCTAGCCAAGGACACTGGAGTGGGTTGCCATTTCCTTCTCCAATGCATGAAAGTGAAAAGTGAAAGGGAAGTCGCTCAGTCATGTCCGACTCTATGTGACCCCACGGACTGCAGCCTACCAGGTTCCTCAGTCCAGGGGATTTTGTAGGCAAGAGTACTGGAGTAGGGTGCCATCACTTTCTCTTATCATTCCCTAGTGCAATTCTTATTGTCCAATGCCATCATTTGTNATGTCCGACTCTGTGTGACCCCATGGACTGCAGCCTACCAGGTTCCTCAGTCCAGGGGATTTTGTAGGCAAGAGTACTGGAGTGGGGTGCCATCACTTTCTCTTATCATTCCCTAGTGCAATTCTTATTGTCCAATGCCATCATTTGTTACTTTTAAAATCTTAATATGTATTATCATTTATGACCATGATTTCCTATTACTCTATTTTTACTATTCCAATTTTCCTACTAAATCTCTTCCACACATTCCAAGAAAGTTTCTTTCCCTTGATTTCTCTATTTGTCCCATTTTGTGGATCTTTACTGGCTCTCCCTCCTTTCCTACTTGGTCTAGACATAATATTTTAGTTAAGTCCACAACTTTCAACTTCCTCACAATACAACTCATGTTGGTTTTGAAAGACAGTCTTTCTATTTTCTACTTAAGAAGAACAAATTTAATAATCAGCTCTCACCTTTACTACTTTTTCAGCTTGAGTGGTGAAGTTCTTTTCCCTGAAATATTTCAAACATTAGATCAGTGGAGACTACATCTCTGTCTGAGAAAGGACAGACAAACTGAGGTTCACTGTGTCCCGGCTCTGTGGCAATGGACTTCAGTAAACTTTCCTGGTGTCTGGTTTATCTGCTTCCCCTGGAGAAGTCAATGTAATTGAAAATGATGACATCAAGTGGAAACATTTCCTTTCTTATTTGGGATATGAGCCAAGATTCTCTTTTACTCATTAATGAAAATATTCCAATGGGGGCAAATAGGTAAAATCCACAGGATGTTAGAGCTAGACATAAGGACTGAATTAACTTGCATGTTTTTGTTCCCTTCGCTCATTATAATTTACATAAATGACCTGTGGGAATTGGATAGCCTAAACTTTGTAGCACTATAGTCTCCTACTGATATGAGATCAAGTTCATGAGTTCTTCAATGAAGGAAGCATAGTCGCACAACTCATTGCCAAGATGTCAGTAAGTTGAAGAGAGATTGTCCAATGGCTTTCTGGCATATCAGTATATGATGATAATTCTTGATCTATTATAATGTAGCTCAATAAACAATTCTGGAACAATATATTTGATTTCGATGCTGGCCTAGCTTAATGTGCAGACTGGTAGCCATGATATACTTTAACTCTCAGGGGCAAGTGTTACACAGGAAGAATCATATTTGTACACAAATAATACAAATAATGAGTACTAATAAACTAGTACGAGGAGAGTTTTAAAAGTGAACTGAATGTATAGCAATGTATGGCAAAACCAATATAGTATTGTAAAGTAGAATAAAATATTAAAAAAATAAAATAAAAGTGAACTGAATACTTTTGTACAAGAAAATACAGGTAGCAAAAAACTATATTTTCAAAGGAGCAGATTATATCATTCCTATGCTAGCGAGTAAAATGAGCCACTCACTTTTATAAGGCTTAGTAGGGAAAAGAAAAATTATTGTAGGGACTATGTTGAAAGAGAACTTTATACATCTGTAGTGTAAAATCAAAAGAGCTACCTATGAAGAGTAATAAACACTGAAGAAGAACATGTCCGCCACTGAAAAAAAAAGAAATGGTGGAACATCACAATGTTTATAATTAGGAGACAGGCAAGAATGAATACTCAGAGCAGATCCACTATGAGGAGGAGTCAGAGACTAATGTCATTATGATCTTTATGTTGTAGTACTAAGTACCTCAGGTGAGTTAAACTTATGCTAATTGGCTTATTTTGTCCAATTTACTCAACAAGAATATTAGGTAGGTACTCACTTCCATTCAATAGTCAAGGAAATTGGGAAGGCAGACTGCCCAAGGTCATGTCAATAGTGTGTATTCAATAAATCTGCTTCTGAATTCAAGTATCTTAAGCTTCACAGGTGGACTTCCCAGGTGGCGCTAGTGGTAAGTGGTAAGAACACACCAGCCAATTCAGGAGATATAAGAGACATGGAGATCCTGGGTCAGGAATACCCTCTGGAGGAAGGCATGGCAACCCACCCCAGTATTCTTGCCTGGAGAATACCATGGATAGCAAAGCCTGGTGGGCTACAGTCCACAGGGTTGCAAAGAGGCAGACATGACTGATGTGATTTAGCACACACAAAATTCAGAGAATATAGCTGTACTTTCTCAATCAATGCCAATCTACTTAATATTGATAATATTTTATTGCAACTATATACACTTAGGACTCAAATGGTAGAGAATCTGCCTGCAATGCAGGACACCCAGATTTGATCCCTGGGTCTGGAAGATTCTCTGGAGAAGAGAATGGCTACCTACTCTAGTGTTCTCTCCTGAAGAATTCTATGGACAGACCTGGTGGGCTACTGTCTGTGAGATAGCAAAGTGTTGGACATGACTGACTGACTAAAAGTCACTTCACTTTTCATGCTTAAGTTAAGGTATGTTAAACATGACTACAATTTTTCTATCAGCATTAGGTTAGGTAAAGATTTTTCCCTAAATCTTTTGAAAACTAAACTTCCTAAAATTCAGATTTAAAAATCATCCCTCAGGTATAGTTATGAGTAAGATATCCATACTGAATACTCTTTCTACCTATTCTATTCAGAGTGTTGATGTCCAGAATTAACATAAATTGTCTTTTATAGAAATATCTGTTAAGAATAATTTTCTTTATGGGCATGCTGTTCACATAGTGTTTATTATGATCATATAAAGCTCTTCTTCACTCACTGAAGAAACCCTGCCAATGTAAAAATATAAACTCAACCACCAAGATACCTGTTCTGTTGAAGCAAAGCAAAAGACTTTTGATGTGAGAATACATTGAACATCTTCCTGCCTTCCTTTTCACTGGTTCTTTCAAGCTGATATGAATTGTCCTTTATGCTCTTTGTTCTCTGGAAATAATTGGTTTTATTAAAATCATTGTGGTGTCACAGTTAGTGCCATATCAGATATGACAGGCAGATAAAGCCTGCTGCTCTTCTATTTATATAGAATGCTGCCCCTAGGTTTTTAGTCATCATTTTCTTCTAAAGTTTTTCTCTCCCATTGAGTAAGAAGAATGGATTCTTATGATTTACCTTGTTAGAAAGAACAAAAAGACCTAAATTATTGTCAAATGTACATTTAAATATGGTTTTATTTGATTGCTTATCTTTGGTTATTTATGTGGAAACTGAAAATGACTGTCTGATAAACTAGGTCTCTTTCTTTTTTGCACACCTCAGCTCAAGATCATTAAAAAGACTTTTCTTTTAGGCAGAGATTCTTTTACCTCTCCATCCTTTTTTACCCTACAGTTTCAGGAGCAAATGTGTCTATTATTTTTTAAATATGAAAACAATGTAATTTTTTCTCTTAACTTTTTAAAATAACATCTAGAATTCATCTCGTGCCATGGAGAAATAGATATCCTTATTTTCCACTGAGAATTATATACAATTTGCTGAATAGCAAATTAATTTCCTTTTATTGGATGGACTATTCACTACTGGTCCAATTAGTCATGGACAGTATTATAAGGCCATAAGGTACCTTGATTAGCCCATTTCAAACCTTGCATGCCAGGCATATTTACATTATATGATCATTGAGAAATGTTATTGACCAAAGATATATAGTACTTGTTATAGTGAAGATTACTTTTTTGAAAGTCTTTAAATATACCTCTTATTGCAAATAGTTGGCCACCTGTATTAGGGAAGGATATATAAAATACCTTCATAGTCTTATTTGATCTTATATCTTTAAAGAATCTCGACTTTTTCATATTCAGGACCTTTCAGTTTAATTAAAAATAGTTGTCTGGGGACACACACATATATATATGATATCTAGAAAGATGGGCACAGTGAGGGAGAGAGAGAAGGTGGGAAGATTTATGAGAGTGGCATTGAAACATATATATTACTATATGTAAAGTAGAAAGCTAGTGGAAATTTGCTGGATGACACAGGGAACACAAAGCCAGTGCGCTGTGATAACCTAGAGGGATGGGATGGGGAGGGAGGTGGGAGGGTGCTTTAAGAGGAAAGGGGATATGTATGCCTATGGTGGACTCAAGCTGATGAATGGCAGAAACCATTACAACATTGTATAGTAATTATCCTTCAATTAAAAGTAAAAGAATATTAAAAAATCCAAACAGGTGCCTGGAACACTTTTTACTTTTCTTCTAAGTCTAGTCCTGTATCGTTTTTCCCCTCTGCTTGGTACTTGGCCTTAAGGTTTGTCTCCCATAGATGCCACTTGGCCTAGTAGTTGCTCTTAGCCACCTTGGCTACACTAGAATCTCGGTTCTTCTGGCTTTCCTTTGTTCTTGCTTCTTTGGAGAGAGTGCTGTTTTAGTTTCAATTCTAAGATTCAAATTTCAGTATTGAAAGGCTTTGTGACTATCTTGATTCTTTTCAAAGTTTCAAATCTTGTTAAAGTTACTCATGTGAATATAATGTTCGAACTATTTTTGTGGTTCCCCAGTTTCTTTCTGAGGAGAGCTAATGAGAACTCTTAATTGTAGAGACAGTTCAGCTCAGTTCAGTCGATCAGTCGTGACTGACTCCTTGCGACTCTGTGGACTGCAGTACACCAGGCTTCCCTGTCCATCACCAACTCCTGGAAGCTTACTCAAACTCATGTCCATTGAGTCAGTGATGCCATCCAACCATCTCATTCTCTGTCATCCCCTTCTCTTGCCTTCAATCTTTCCCAGAATCAGGAACTTTTCCAGTGAATCAGTTCTTCGCATCAAATGGCCAAAGGATTAGAGCTTCAGCTTCAGCATCAGTCCTTCCAATGAATATTCAGGACTGATTTCCTTTAGGATGGACTGGTTAGATCTCCTTGCAGTCCAAGGGACTCTCAAGAGTCTTCTCCATCACCACAATTCAAAAGCATCAATTCTTTAGGAGTCGGCCTTCTTTATGGTCCAGCTGTCACATCTGTACATGAATAGTGGAGAAACCACAGTTTGGCTAGACGGACCTTTGTCAGCAAACTGATATCTCTGCTTTTTAATATGCTGCCTAGGTTTGTCACAGCTTTCCTTCCAAGGAACAAGAGTCTTTTAATATCAAGGTTGGAGTCACCATCCATAGTGATTTTGGAGCCCAAGAAAATAATATCTGTCAATGTTTCCATTGTTTCTCCATCTATATGCATGAAGTGATGAGACCAGATGCTATGATCTTTGTTTATTGAACATTGAGTTTTAATCCAGCTTTTTCACTCTCCTCTCTTACCCTCATCAAGAAACTCTTTAGTTCTATTAGTTTTCTGCTGTTAGAGTTGTATCATCTGCGTATGTGTGGTTATTGATATTTCCCTCCTCAGTCTTGATTCCAGCTTGTCATTCATCCAGCCCGGCATTTCACATGATATACTCACTCTTCATATAAGTTAAATAAATAGGGTGACAATATAGAGTCTTGACATTCTTCTCTCCCAATTTTGAACCAGTCCATTGGGACATGTCTGGTTCTAAATGTTAATTCTTGACCTGCATACAGGTTTCTCAAGAGAGAGGTACGGTGGTCTGGTATTCCCATTTGTTTAAGAATTTTCTACAGTGTGTTGTGATCCACACAGTCAAAGACTTCAGCATAGTTAATGAAGCAGAAATAGGTGCTTTTCTGGAAGTCTCTTGCTTTTTCTATGATCCAACAGGTATTGGCAACTTGATCTCTGGTTCTTCTGAATCTAGCTTGTACATCTGTAAGTTCTTAGTTCACATACTGTTGAAGCCTAGCTTGAAGGATTTTGAGCATTACTTTGCTAGCATATGACATTAGTGCAATTGTATGGAAGTTTGAATATCTTTTGGCATTGCCTGTCTTTAGGACTGGAATAAAAACTGACCTTTTCCAGGCCTGTGACCAATGTTGAGTTTTCCAAATTTGCTGGCATATTGAGTGCAGCACTTTAACAGTATCATATTTTAGGATTTGAATTAACTCAGCTGGAATACCATCACCTCCACTATCTTTGTTTATAGTAATACTTTCTAAGGCCCACTTGACTTCACACTCCAGAATATCTGACTCTAGGTGAATGATCTCACCATCTGAGCTAATTCTTATAAATTTTACATATTCTCATTTTCGACATTTTATCTCAGCAGTTTTCTTGCTGGCCTCTTAACAGATTAACCATCAGTCTTTTTATCCACAAAGGATGTAAAAGTACGTTTGAGACTCTTAACAGCAGTATCAAAGCACTGAATGCTCTTGAAGTCCAGCTCTAGATCAGAAGCCAACACAAGATATGGTATATTAATTACATTGTGCTCTCAGTTCACTGGGATATTAGAATTTTTGAAGCTTGATCATCCAGGAAATCATTTATTTGGACTATTAAGATGTGAGAAAGATATTTTAAACCAAAAAAATAAACCAGCAGTAAGATCTCTTTTCCTTTAAATATTACCTATCTACCTCTCTATAGGCTGCAGTATTATACAACTTTTCAGATTATGATTTTAGTTTATATAATCTGTGAGAGCTAATTGCTTTGAGTCAAGTTTGGCCTGAGCATGAAGGCATAGAGAATACACACTGTAAGTAGTTTCTTACACTTTTTCTGGCTGGTAGCTATTCTTAACTGTTTAGCCCAGCACAAGACCCTGTGTGGCTTCAGATGTGGCATATTCTGGATGGTCAGAAAGCCACTATTTCAGTAAGAAAATTATTAAATGTACACAATCAAATGTGATATATATTATTCTTTTTACTACATAATGCTTTTTCTATGATTAAACTCAGAAGCAGAAAAAATTATTTGCCTGTCTATATATATACATATTTTAAAAATTTTATTGCACCTAGTGTGCATTCATGAATATATGCTAGAGAGGAATGTAGACAGTTTGTAATCCCTTGCAAAGCTCTCATTCTAGCAGCCTTGAGATAAGATGATTACAATCATATGAAATCTGGAGTAAGTCTTACTTAAACTTGCTGCAATCTGTGGAATATTTTGCTTTTATGAATTTTCTTCTTCCTTCATTTTTATGCACTAGCACCCTAGTGATATCTAGAAGTGAATTAAATGGCTCAGATAAAATGATTCTGCAGCTATCAAGATGTTAGAATGGAAATAACTATCTGGAGGTATTTGCATATATAATGAAGTCTGCAGGAAGCTTGTTAATATCTCCAGACATGTTTCTGCCTATGTGCCTTTGAAATCAGTGAAGAATTTTTTTTAAGAGATAATTATAAATAAAGACAAATATGACAAGGGAGAAAGAGCATTTCAAATAGAATACATGAAAACCAATCTTTAGGCAGCTGAACAGCTAAGGCAGCTCCTCATTCACTGTACACTAGTTTCCTTTGTGTGTTCAGTGGCCAGACCTATATGAGGAAGTTACATAAAAATAACTTTTAAATATTACTGCATTTTATAAAACACTTTCTGGAATTGGTTGAAAGTAAAAGTGAATCGTTTTTGCATAAGGCAGAATTTTAAACTTTTTCTGATATTTTGATAAACACATTTTTTTGCAACCATAGTATCTATAATACTACCAAAAAAAAAAAAAAAAAANCTCCTTCTATCTGTAGCCTTTGTGGCTACAAAAAAATTGATATTTTTGGACCATCAAGAACATAGTTGCTCTTCCTAACAGGAAGTACTGATGACAACTGTCAAACTTCTCCAAGTGTGGTTGCTTTTTGTTTTAATTTTCTATTTTGACAAAGAGTCTGTGATGTTTTGCCTGTAGAACAATTTGCACCCTCTTTTCTTAGCACCATGACAAATTACAGAGCTAATAGAAATTTTGTCAAATCTTTTTACACCTCTGAAATATTTCATGGTTCTTTGTTTATCATTCTTGGAATCTCAAGGAACTACATTATGATGATGGAGCCAAAACGACTTTGTATTCTAGCTCAAATGTTACTAAAGACTGAGTTCAGGGTAGGGAGATGGGCACATTTGGAAAGAAATGTCATTTCTATAATTTGTGAGAACTATAATGGTGAAAGAGGGTAAGATTAAGATGCTATTTGAAAAAAGAAAAACTCAGAATTACTCTGAGTTTCCAAAGAGAATATATATTGCCAGAGTAAGATGATGGAGAGAGAGCATTTTTCATTGTGCTGTAGACTAGGTTCTGAACACAATTTAGAACTTTACTGCCCATACCAAGAGGAGACTTGGAAGTCTCTAATACAGTTTATGTATAATCATCTGCTTCCTTTCCCTGGAACCCACCCTTTAGTCTCAGCTATTCAGGCTTTAATGGCAAGAGTCAGAGGCAGATAGAAGCAACTGTTACAGGAGTTCTCAGGCCCACTGTTTTTCAAGTGGACTGAAGTAGGTCGTAAAAGGGAGAAGGCAACCAAGTGAAATAGAGGTGGCCAGGTTTTTACCCTGCTGCTGCCTTATTTCTCATGTTTCATGGAACTAGAGTAACAGAAGACAGAGCAGACATTTATGTACATAATCTTCAACTCTTTTGAATGATACAAGGACAGTTGTCTGATCCAGAGAAATACTCTTCTTCCTTGAAGATGAGCTGAGTGCAGGCCCAACAAACAAACAACAATGTCCAAGTCAATGCCCCGACCAGTAACGCTGAAGAAGCTGAAGTCGAATGGTTCTATGAAGACTTACAAGACCTTCTGGAGCTAACATTCAAAAAGATATCCTTTTTATTATAGATACTGGAATGCAAAAGTAGGAAGTCAGGAAACATTTGGAGTAACAAGCAAATTTGTCCTTGGAGTACAGACTGAAGCAGGACAAAGAGAGTTTTGCCAAGAGAACTCACTAGTCATAACGAACACTCTCTTCCAACAACACAAGAGATGACTCTACACATGGACATCACCAGATGGTCAACATTGAAATCAGATTGATTCTATTCTTGGCAGCCAAAGATGGAGAAGCTCTATACAGTCAGCAAAAACAAGACTGGGAGCTGACTGTGGCTTGGATCATGAACTCCTTATTGCTAAATTCAGACTTAGAGAAAGTAGAGAAAACCACTAGATCATTCAGGTTTAACCTAAATCAAATCCCTTACTATTATACAGTGGAAGTGAGAAATAAATTCAAAGAATTAGATCTGATAGAGTGCCTGATTAACTATGGATGGAGGTTCATGACATTGTACAGAAGGCAGGGATCAAGAACATCTCCAAGGAAAAGAAATGCAAAAAAGCAAAACAGCTGTCTGAAGAGGCCTTACAAACAGCTGTGAAAAGAAGAGAAGCAGAAGGCAAAAGAGAAAAGGAAAGATATACCCATTTGAATGCAGAGTTCCAAAGAATAGCAAGGAGGGATAAGAAAGCCTTCCTCAGTGATCAGTGCAAAGAAATAGAGGAAAGAAATAAATGGGAAAGACTAGAGGTCTCCTCAAGAAAATTAGAGATGCCAAAGGAACATTTCATGCAAAGTTGGGCTCAATAAAGGACAGAAATGGCATGGAACATAATAGAAGCAGAAGACATTAAGAAGAGGTGGCAAGAACACACAGAAGAATTTTACAATAGAGAATCTTCATGACCCAGATAATCACCATGTTGTGACCACTCACCTGGAGCCATACATCCTGGAATGCAAAGTTAAGTGGGCCTTAGAAAGCATCACCACGAAGAAAGCTAGTGGAGGTGATGGAATTCCAGTTGAGCTTTTTCAAATCCTAAAAGTTGATGCTGTGAAAGTGCTGCACTCAATATGCTAGCAAATTTGGAAAACTCAGCAGAGGCCACAGGACTGAAAAAAGTCAATTTTCATTCTAATCCCAAAGAAAGGCAATGCCAAAGAATGCTCAAACTACTGCACAATTGCACTCATCTTACATGCCAGCAAAGTAATGCTCAAAATTCTCCAAGCCAGGCTTCAACAATACATGAATTGTGATATTTCCGATGTTCAAACTGGTTTTAGAATGGCAGAGAAACCAGAGATCAAATTGCCA
>SJYW01047007.1:193451-274446 GCA_006410735.1 Raphicerus campestris
AAAAAAAAAAAAAAAGTTTTATCACCAATTGGGATTAATGTTGGAATTACATTCAGAGGTTTATTGTAATTTGGCTTTTTCTTTTGTTTAAACTACCTTTATTGTATCCAGCCCCCCATGGCTTTAATGTTGCAAGAAAAGAACAGAAGAAAAATCTCAACTTCAGTAGTTGTCACAGCAGCTGCACTGCACGTAGTGAATATATCTGGGCAGAAATCTGTGTCTCAGTTCCACCCAGAGGCGGCTGTCTTCAAACTGAGCCAAAATCTGAGCCAGCCAAAGAACTAAAGATGAGTGGATTTCAAAGGGAAAGGAAGAAGAAATCATCCCAGAAACTTGGGGTTAGCACTCCAGGAGGAGAGCCTCTATGTAAGTCAGACAAGGCTAACCCTCTCCACAAGGTCACTGCTGAGGGCGCAAGTCAGCTGAGCAAGCTTTGAATTTGGCTCCTAAGGCATGCAATCTCTTTCTCCTTTTTCCTCTGGAGTCTGCAGAGCTGGGTGACACACTGACTCAGCAGCAGAGATTCCGAAAATGATTGTTTTGTTTTTGCTAAGGATGGCCTTGTAGATTCTAGCAGTGAAGGTCACTTGCAAATTCTTTTCCTAGCTCTTGGTTTGAAAAAAGTTGCCTTTCAGGGCTTGAAAATTAAAGTCAGAGAATTCGCCAAGCAAGATGAAGATGTTGTAGACTTGCCCTCCTTGCTGAGAGAAAAGGACTAGTGATTGTAAACAGACCTTGGTAATTTCCTTCCTTATTCATTTACATCATGCAACTACCTAATACAACTTCTGTATATAATAACGACTGTTAGTGGTTTAACTCTTACTGTGGACAGAGGAGCACAGGAGGAATGATACAGTCTCTCTCTCTCTCTTTTTTTTTTTTAGTTTGCTGTTGCTTGGTCCACTATGATTTTCAAAGGTTTTGTAAACTGAACTTTCATTCTTCTATTAAAGCTATCCTTTCTTCTTTCATTCTGATTCTTAAAATACAGCACACCATTGTCTATAGAAATTATGTACAATATTAGTTATATGCCATTAGACATAGATACTGATGAATACATTTTCTGACTTACATGCAAAATAGAGGAAGACAAAAAGATTCCAGGCATTTGTATTTTTTTAACTTTTTTCCACCTATTACAAAATAATACATATTGATTACTAAAGATTTAGAAAATTCTGAAAAATAAAAGAAAGATAAATAATAGCTGCCATAATCCTACTGTCCTGTGATAAACAAAATGTAATTTGTATATTTCTTAGGTGCAGGAACCACAGGTTACTTCTAAATCTTCAATACAGAACTCAACTCAGAGTCTTGTATAGATGAGGACATCTGTTACTCTATGGAATGAAAAATACGCCCATATACAGAATGAATGGGGCTTCCCTGGTAGCTCAGTGGTAAAGAATCCACCTGCCAATGCAGGAGACCTGGGTTCAGTCCCTGGGTCAGTAAGATCCCCCTGCAGAAGAAAATGGCAACCCACTTCAGTATTCTTGCCTGGGAAATCCCATGACAGAGACTAGTGGGCTACAGCCCATGGCCTTGCGAAAGAGTCAGGCATGACTTAGTCAATAAACAGCAACAACACACAGAATGAATATGCCTGGGTTCCACCTGAGACCCACTGCCTCAGATTTTTTTGTGTGTGTGATGGCCTGAGTGGCAGTATTAAAAGGAAATTTCACAAAGGATTCTGCCAGGATTGCAAAGCAATAGATTCAATACTCTAAAAACAACTGTTAAGTAAAAGTAGAGGTTTTTGTTGCCAAAAAAAGAGGGTACACAAGCAGTACATAATAATACTTTTCCCCAACTGCTGAATTTGCTGCTCAAGCCAGCAGAAGTTACTGCACACATTTGAAAATTATCGTTTCCTGTACTGAGAGCTTACCCTCCATCTTCTTGAACAAGGCATGACCTATGACTATGCTTAATGACTCCATTTCTAGTTTTTTGTTTTTTTTTTTTTAAAGTTGTCTGTTCAATGTGCTACTTACTCCAGCATCTAAGAGCAAGTTTCAAATATGATTACATACTCAGAACAGTTGGCTGCACCATGTTCCAAACGCTTCTTCCAGCTTCTTAGGCTTTAGTTTCCTACTAAATTCTGTCTGGTTTGGGTTTTGGCCTTTCTCAGGCTTCCTCTCTGGAATTTTTATCTCCTGCCTTGGTCAGTGGAACCACCAGCTAGGATGACAGTCTAGCCTTTTCCCACAGGGACCTTAGAACTTGGAGACCAGATCATAAAGAACTATTTAATTAAACTGCTTTAGGACTTTTGCTTCATTTCAGAGGCTTTTTTTTTTTTTTTTTTTTTTTAAGATTCTCTATTCAGGTCTGTAGTGCACACTTCTATTCATCCATTCAACAAATACTGAGTGTTCTTTATGTCCTGGATACTGTTTGACATTCTGGTGGATTCATGTTGAAGTATGGCAAAACCAATAAAATATTGTAAAGTAAAATAATAATAATAATAAAATACAAAAAAAAAGAATATCAGAAAAAGAGTGAATAAAACTTGCAAAGACCTTGCTCCCAAGGATCTTACAATCTAGTGGCAGATAACTGAAAAGAAATATGTCAGATTGTATCCTTCAAGAGTGACATATGGAGGTCCATAGACAGCCCACTGAAGGTGACAGTCATCATGGCGCTGCCAGATGGGTCACATTGAGCCAAAATTTGTGTGCATCTCATGTGCCAGAGGCTGTGCAGGGACTTCAGTAAATGTCATCATAGTAAGTCCTTACTAAAATATTAAGAAAGAAGTGCTATCTGCACTTCATACCTGAGGCTGAGCAAAGTGTCCAAGGCTATTATCTGGTGAATGTAAGAACTTGCAGTGTTCTAACGCTGCATTCTCTCACGTGTGATGTTCTACCCAGGCTGCCTCACTTTACATTTCTTGCCTCTGTGGTTTTAGAAATGATGTTCTCTCTTTTCTTCAGTTGCCTGGGTATCTATTTTCTAGATGTAGTTTGGGGAAGCTTCCTGGAAACTAGTCTTGATAGCTTCTTTCCCATCTTCCAATGGTTTAGTCTTCCTTTACTTTCTTAGGTGACTTATACATGTTTCTAATGTTTGTCTCTAATAGCAGCCTGTGAGCTCTAAAGCAGGAACAGATTTTTTTTTAAATGGCTTTAGCCCCAGGAAACAGTTCAGTTCTTGGCATCTAGTGATTTTATTGATTAAGAATTAAATGAATGAAGGCATAATCCCTGCCTTTAAACATATGTCATAAACTTCTGGGGCCAGGGGGGCAATACCAATCTAGGCAACTAGACTATGTTGTTGTTGTTTAGTCACTAGGCCACTGCTGACTCTTTTGCGACCCCATGGACTATAGCCCCACCAGGTTCTTCTGCCTGGTGGGATTTCCCTGGCAAGAATACTGGATAGGGTTGTCATTTCCTTTTCCAGATGATCTGCCCAACACAGGGATCGAACTGAGTCTCCTGTTTCGGCAGGTGAATTCTTTACCACTGAACCACCTGGGAAATGTAGACTGAGTATAATGCTGGTTAATGAGGCTGTATAGGAGAGTTCTATGGTGACTGTAAAAATCTTGACTTCATTTGAAGATATCCAAACAGAAATTTTAAATAAAACAACAGCTAGCTTAAAAAAAAGAGTCTACAGGAGAGAATAGGTTTGTGGGATACAGTTTTCTTCTCCCATCTTACGTAGTTTATAATCTGGTTAAGGGGAACACATCCTAAGAGAAACAAGGAAAGGCTGGATTAATCAGACAACAGTTATCATCAAGCTCCCACATTCAGCAGTGTACTAAGGGGACAGAGCAGATTAATTACGTGAATGGGTNAAAAAAATGAAAGCCTTTTATATTGTTTAAAACAATACAAAGAAAATAAAATCTCACTCAGCTTGGTCAAACCTTAACGTTTCACTATACTGTGATTTCCTTCCTTCCCTCTGCCTTCCTTCTCTTCATCCCTCCATTCTTTCTTTCTCCCCTCCTTTAACTCTTTCTTTTTCTTCTTGCTTCCTTTATTCCTTTCCATTTGCTCCTTCCTTCCTTCTTTCTTTTTCCCTTTTAAAAATACACCCATTACAGGTTTGGACAGAGGCTCCATTTTCATCCCCTGATTTCCTTTCCAGAATTAACCTCTATACTCAGTTGGTATTTTTCATTCCTCGACCCATTTCATAACCTAGTTATATATGTATACACCTGAACAACATATAGCACTTTTTATGCAGGTTTGCACAGTCTTTAGGGGCTTCCCTGGTGGTTCAGAGGTTAAAGCAGCTGCCTCCAAAGCAGGAGACATGAGTTCAATCCCTGGGTCGGGAAATCCCCTGGAGAAGGAAATGGTAACCCCCTCCAGTGCTCTTACCTGGAGAATCCCATGGACGGAGAAGCCTGGTGGGCTACAGTCCACAGGGTGGCAAAGAGTCGGCCACGACTAAGCGATCTCACTTCACTTCACTTCTGTTGCTTGTTTCAGTTTGCTTGTTATTTGAGGGGTTTTGTTTTTCTTTCTGAGATGAAAGTTAACATACCATATATTTATAAGGGAAATTTGGGGGGCTCACATCTATGGAAGGGCAAAAAAGGAAGCAATATAGAGCAGAGAGAAGTTAACCTGCAATGCAGGTCTAATAAATACTTTCAAGATTCCATTCTTTTCCAACCAGAACCCTCGTCTAGGCACAACAGACCTGCTTTGTTTGAGTTTACCTTTCTTTGGAGCTTGGCTATTCCTAAAATTAATTCCTGAGTCCTGTCCTCAGCTTTCTCTTTCTTTTCATTGAAGGGAATGAGAGTTTTCTATATGCTACAATGTAGCTTTTAATCACCAATTAAACCACTCTCAGCTCTCTTCACCTTTATGCAAGGCTTTAGTTGAGTTTAGCAAGAGTCACACAATTCTACTGCTGTTATAGATACTACTTCCTTCATATTTCTCAAATGCCTAGTATATCATCCATTTCCTTTCACTGGTGAGCCATCATAGTTCACTGTCTTTAAATATTTTAACAATTAAACTGCTACCTGGTGCCAGGGCTATCTGTGCTCTATTTACTACCAATAATGGGGCTCTGATTTAATTATCCTGGACTTAACTTGAGCTATGTATAACACTTTATTGTTTTTTAATTGCAAGCAGATGTATTAATGGGTCTGTGACCACAGAGCAGTTCTTATGTGGACTTAATTTATATTTTATATCTACAATTCTCATTCTATGAGTGGATTCAGCCCAAGTACTTTCTGTAGTTTTGGACCAATGAGACAGCTGGAGACCAGCTTAGAAATCATAATAGTAAGCTTACCCAGGCCATCTCTGTTTATATCAAAACTTATAAGAATTCAACAAGTGATATTTTATACTGCCATTGGTTATCAGTTTAACATGCTCTTTTAAACTACACACTTTAAAGTTTTAGAAGCCTAATTTATCTTAGCTGGCAAAATTCAATGCAGGTGAAGCTAGAAGAGTGATCATGGAAGCATTCAGCCACTTTGGTCTATTCTGTTCTGATCTGAGTATCTCTGAACTCTTTTTCTCCCACTCAGATTTGCACATTGACTTCTATTAATTAAAAGCAATGCCATTTGTTCTAGAATTTTATTTGTTGGTTAAGATTTTAGTAATCTCACTGTCCTTGTTTCTCCCTGGTTCCTCGCACTATAAATTTCATCAAGCTATCTTAGACACATGGAGTTTGAGATTCTTTCAGGGAGGATTAAATGGAATTTTTTATGGAAGGAATTAAATTCAAGGTAAACCAGGGCTTTACACATCCAAATCCATGTTCTAATATTACGGTCTGAAGGGCAAACTCTGCTTACTCTGGTCTGCTAGGATTATGTGACTTATCAGCTATTACTGTTGTTTTATCAGGGAGAAATGGTTCATGTATATACACTGATGACTCTGGAACATTTAATATTAAAAATTACCTTGATAATAGGAAATTTCTATTTTTGAAAATGTTTACGCATTCCCACTTGTGCACTGCAAATATTTTGTCAAATAACTGAATATACGGAATGAGTTGAAAACTTCTTAACATATGAGAAAAATGTTAGCCCTTATTAGCATTCTTGAGAGAAAGGGAAAATGACTACGTATAGGTAATCCTTTGTATAAAGCTTAAAAATGAATTTATAATAGAAATGAAATAGCATGGGTTTAGCTGAGAGGTTAGAAAATCCCCCTAACCCATAAATTTAGGAATTATGCACCAGTTTTAATGTCTAATTCACCAGGAATTTTTCATTGGTGAGATGTTTCTCTATGGCTCTTAGAAGGGCTGAGTTTATATTCTAGCGTGGTCAATGAAGAAGAAACAGAATGAGATTTCAGTCCATCATGGAATCTCATTTGGGATGTACTGATACCAGGCCAATAAGCTGATAAACCACTGGCAAGTTTCAACATGGCTGATTTTGGCCATGCCAGATTAGGNCGTGGTCAATGAAGCAGAAACAGAATGAGATTTCAGTCCATCATGGAATCTCATTTGGGATGTACTGATACCAGGCCAATAAGCTGATAAACCACTGGCAAGTTTCAACATGGCTGATTTTGGCCATGCCAGATTAGGAAACTTAGTTATTGTACACCATTCATTGCTCGTTTATTCTTGGAGTTGTCATCTCTATTTCCAAAGAACCTGGCAATCTTGCAGTTCAGTTTAGAGAATCATTTATAACATTCCTGGTGCTAGAACAGAACATTGATCATGCCTCGAGGGAGAGAGCAGAATCAGTGATCAGGTATCTGTCAACAGTGTGTTTGCCTGAAGCTCTGTGGGCTTCTGGAAGGATCATTCTTCTACCAGCACTTTTCATGTCTGTTAGAATTATGTTTTGGTTCTACTGTCCTGTTAGACTCTGAACTCTTGACAAGAAATAAAAAAAATACAAAAATGATTTATGTAAGGTGTGAAAAAAGTAGTTACAAATAATAGGTTTAAGTTCTGGAAATTAGGTCTTAAAATAAATACAAACTATTTTTTTTTCAGTTTTATTGTTATATAATTGAAATACAACATTGTGTACATTTAAGGTATGCAGCATAATTATTTGGCTTGCATATATTGTGAAATGATTGCCACAAGAAGTTTGCTTAACATCCATCATCTCATATAGATGCAAAAAAAGAGGAAAAAATGTTTTTTCCCTTGTGTAAAAGTTATTTTACTAGGATGTTCTCTAAAAAGTAGGTTTTTATTTAATACATTTTGATAAACAAAGGCCAGTTCCAGAGCTGAGCCAAATTCTCTTAAACTCTAATGTTATTACTTTGAGGAGTAATCGGCCCAGCACTGTACACACGTTTTACAAGGCTCATAAAATAATCTGTCCCCTGAGCCCCTGGCATTCAGGCATCCAAGTGCATGTGATTTGGTCATATTTGCACAGAAGAATCCTACATGCTTTGAGTGATGTTGCCATTTGCTGGAGTTCTCAGCAGTGCAGTTCTTCCACCCAGTTGCAACCAATTTCACTGATCAGTAACTCTGGCTTAGCTTCACTCTCATAAATTTAATAATTCACTTGGCAGGTACAGAGCAGACAGAGCTCAAAAAATAATGTGCAGATTGTTGCAAGAGCCAGGAAAAAGACTCACTGATTTTTTACTAGCTTTTGGATTCTGACATTTAATTTGGATAAAGGGATGATACAGTAGTTTAGGTTGCTCAGACAAAAGATACTTTTTTCAGTTCTTCAATTTTTATTCTTCATTTCCCCTGTGAAATGACTCTAATATGTGGGATTCACTTAAGAGTCATGGATATCAATAGGCTGTTAAATGTGTCCAGTCAA
Organism: Raphicerus campestris; assembly: GCA_006410735.1. Lineage (NCBI taxonomy): Eukaryota > Metazoa > Chordata > Mammalia > Artiodactyla > Bovidae > Raphicerus > Raphicerus campestris. Next base: position 201,271 of record SJYW01047007.1, read on the forward strand.
TGGACCACAGCATTGGACTAGTGAAGAGGACTAGCAGAGCATCAGCTTTCTGTTGGCCCTTGACATTCCTGGGGTCATGTGCAACTGCAGTCATACAGAAACTTGGTTTACACCATACAACACACACATAGCCAGATTGTATTGATCAATATCTCAGCTGTTTTTGCTAGCTGATTAATCTTTGGCATGTTATTCAGCCTCCTTGTGTCCCTTTTTTTTTTTATTTTCAGAAACTGACATTTCCTCTCATTGTGTGTGAGGATTGAACAAGCAAACAGATATCAAGTGGTTTAAAAAACTGCCAGACATATAAAATGCTATCAATGAATGTTTATTCATTAAAAGTGTTATCACTCTACATAAAGACATTTCGTGTGTAATTTTTCTGCACAGCCAAAAATTTATCTGCATGTTTTTAAAAAATATTTTTTAAGTAGGTAAGATGTGTACAGGGTAAAAACCCACAAAAAACTAAAATAAGTTTAGTCTTCTTCTCATTTCTGACCCCGTGTACTTTCTGTCTTTTCAGAGTTTCTTTTGTTTCTTATATATCTTCCAAAGATATCTATATGTAGCAGTGAATTTACTTAAATACTCTACTTAGAATTTTAAAATATATTTTGAATAAAAAAGGAAGACTATTACCTCTAAGGGAAAACTAAGTTGCTCTCATTTGTATTATGTATTATTATTATTGTATTATTAATCAAATTAACAGCAATCATAATTTGATAACAGCTATATTTTCTGTGTAGCAGGAACTCTGCTAAGTTCTAAACCAAAAGTACTTGACTTAGTACCTGCAATACCCCTCTGAGATGACTATTATTATTATCCCCACGTGCCACATGAAAAAACTGTCATTAAGAAAGGCTAAATTTTTGAAAGATCTAGTAGGTTGCAGAGCTGAATTTTGAAACCTATGCACACAGAATTCAAGAAAGTTACAGTAGAAGAAAGTAATCTACCTATCTCAGAATTCTTCTTTGGAAATCTTCCCTTTGATTCTTTTTCCATCATTAAATGCCTTGACCTGGAAGAAAGTGCCCAACAGTCTGGACTGCTCACACAGCCTGTACTTCAGTTCATCCTGTACCTTGTCTATCATTCAGCCATTTGAAAATTCCACTTTTACCAAGCCTGGGGAGTTTGTAGTTAGTTGCCTAAGACTTATAGCATGCAGTCCTATTCCTCTTTGAATCTGAGAATATTTTGAGTTCCCAGAAGGCAGGCGTTGTGTCTTTCATTTATTATCCCCAGGGCTCAGGGCATTTGCTAGCACATACTTGACACACAGCAAGTGATGGCTGAATGAACACATGAATGCTCACCCCTGATATTATTTTCTAAGATCTGGGTCCAGGAGAACAATGGCAAATTCCCTGATGTTCAGTTCAGTTCAGTTCAGTTGCTCAGTTGTGTCCGACTCTTTGCGACCCCATGAATTGCAGCACTCCAGGCCTCCCTGTCCATCACCAGTTCCCAGAGTTCAAAGTCTCAGGGACCTAAAGCTCTAAGTAGGATTATACTTAAGGCATACTGATGCTAAAATGTATGTACATGTGAGAGCAGCTTCTCTGAGCCAGAAACATCTTTTGATGTGTCATGGAACAGTCCTCAGGAGTACACTTTTGAGCTGAAGTTTCTAAACATTGTTGTGTTTATTGAATTTGTAGTGCTTATTGAATTTGTAATGTCTCAGAGTCCTTTTGTCTTGAAAACTACTGAAAGACTGAGCTCACTAAGCAAACTGAGTCAGGGCAGTTTCTTAGATCTGTTAGCATGATTTCCTATTTGTTTTTGAGGAGGAAGTTTGGGTTTTCAGGAACTGGAGGAAAGATTGAGGGTTACAGTGGAAGGATTTTCAAATGAGTTTCAGAAATAAATGACAAGTGAAAAATGATGAAATAGGAGTTGTGTCCAGCTGCTGGCCTCGGTCTCTTCTCTGTTCTCCAGCTTCAGCACAACCCTTTGGTACTCAGGAAAGGCCCCTTGGTACCCACGCAGTCCCTTCCTCTACTCTATGAGAACTTGCCTTCAGACAATTGCCTATAAAATTCCAGCATACTTATGTGTGATTGACCAGTAAGGGCAAATATAACACAAATTATAAATAAGAGGTTTAATTCTCCCTGTTGAAAATAAAGGAAGAGACTTCACACCCCTCCCTTTTCCCAGAGCATTTACTTTAGAAACCTTGCAATTTTAAGTTATTTTTCCATCTCATTGAAATGTATGTAAATAATTTTAAAGGTGAATACATTTCAAAAATCCATCTTTTTGAAATGTATATAAATCTTGTCAAAAATGTCTCTCTCAAAAGCCTGGGAATCGTCTCTTTCAAATGAAACCACTTAAGGAAGATGACACTCCAGTCCCCCAGTTTTGGTGGAAGAGTAGAAGTCTATCTTCAGTAAGCACTTCACTCCTAGTTGCAAAGATACCTCCTTTCATAATGATACAAGAAACTTACTTTTATTTTAGACAGAGCCAAGTAATAAACACAGATAGTCATGGTGATTGCCATGTGAATATAGGATTCTTGGTTAAGTCATGTCCAGTTCTTTGCAACCCAATGGACTCAGCAGGCCAGGCATTCCTATCCTTCACTATTATGCAGAGTTTGCTCAGACTTATGTCCATTGAGTCAATGATGCCATCCAACCATCTCATTCTCTGTTGCCCCCTTCTCCTCCTGCCTTCAATCCTTCCCAGCATCAGGGTCTTTTCTAATGAGTCAGCTCTTCTCATCAGGTGGCCAAAGTATTGGAATTTCAGCTTCAGCATCAGTCCTTCCAAAGAATATTCAGGGCTGATTTCCTTTAGGATGGACTGGTTCGATCTCCTTGCAGTCCAAGGGACTCTCAAGAGTCTTCTCTAGCAACACAGTTTGAAAGCATCAATTCTTTGGTGCTCAACCTTCTTTACAGACCAACTTTCATGGATTGAATGACAAATAATGCTGTTGAATCCTCTTCCTTGACAGCTAACTATCAGTTGTCTTGAGCACATGTATGTAATGGGTTGTATCTGCCCAACTACCTAGAAGGGTAACCTTTATTTCTGTCTTTGCAATGTCTTCAAGGACTTCCTGTAATGCTCATCACATTCTAACATCTACTCAGCAATTCAATTGTTTGCTTTCTCTTTTACTTTTGTGGAGAGATTTTTCTGGGCTGGAAGGAGATTTTGTTTCAAATTTTATTTTCCTGACACATATTCTCTCTGTTCAGAGATACCTGTATTTTAGTTGGGGCTTAACTGTAAAGATTAAAACATGAATTACTTAGTACAGCATTCAAGCACCAGTAAATTGAAATGGGATGTTTATCAGGAAGACTGGGACTAGACAGAACCAAGGAACAGCTAAAGGTCTACCCAAAAGCCAGACTCTGGGATGTGAGAAGTGCTTTCTTGGGGGAAAGCAACTGCCCTCTAGCATTTGAATTGTGTTTTGGGGACACTCTCCAAACATTAAAAGAGAGCTACTCACCCTTGTTCATGGAATTTCTCTGGTATGCAAATCCAACACTGCTGTCTTTTCTAAATGTAGGAATTTTCATTAAGTAACAAAAGAAATGCACATTAAAGATAACATATTTCTTGAGTAGGTCAAATAGCTTCTTTATTGGGTCCCTTTCCAGTTTCCCTGACAATCAATCTTCCCTTAGTTTTGGTGACATTCAAAGAGTATACTGTAGTTTTCCTGGCTACTGGTGATATCATCCATTAAGTTTCTGTGTCCTTAAGAGACCAGGTCTTATTCATTTCTGTCCCCCAAACATCTGGGCACATAGCAGTTGCTCACTGAATATTCGTACAAACAAATAAACACGTGAGGGCATCCGATGTACAAGGCATTATAAAACACAATGAGGGAGGCATACATGATGAAAATAGCTAGCGATCCTTGAGTTTTTTCATAGTTAATATGGAAAAAGCCAGACTCATGGAAGAGTAATATCAAACAGCTTTATTACCTCCCACTCTCACTTTGAAATTCTCTCTATTGAAATATTCCTTGTCCCATCATATAGTCTTCAATGGCTCTGATGTGAACCCACTCCAGTACTCTCGCCTGGAAAATCCCATGGATGGAGGAGCCTGGTAGGCTGCAGTCCACGGGGTCGCAAAGAGTCAGACACGACTGAACGACTTCACTTTCACTTTTCACTTTCATGCATTGGGGAAGGAAATGGCAACCCACTCCAGTGTTCTTGCCTGGAGAATTCCAGGGACGAGGGAGCCTGGTGGGCTGCCGTCTATGGGGTTGCACAGAGTCGGACACGACTGAAGCGACTTAGCAGCAGCAGCAGTGNTTCACTTTCATTTTTCACTTTCATGCATTGGGGAAGGAAATGGCAACCCACTCCAGTGTTCTTGCCTGGAGAATTCCAGGGACGAGGGAGCCTGGTGGGCTGCCGTCTATGGGGTTGCACAGAGTCGGACACGACTGAAGCGACTTAGCAGCAGCAGCAGTGAGTTATAATTATCATTTACATTCTCATATGAGATTATATACTTTGAACTTATTTTAACACTGAGGTTTCTCCTTCTCCCTGGCTCAGTTCTGACAAAAAGGGATGCATCCTCAGTCAGGGACGGGGGCGGGGGGGGCGAGGGCTGGCCAGCTTCTCTTAGCTCACCTCATGTGAGGTTTTACCTACTTCGGTTTTATTTATACAGAGTTACGGGATGCCCTTGAATTGAGTTGTCTCTGGTGGTGCCTAATTTAGGAACTGGCAACATAGCTGTTTTAGTTGTTCAGGTAAAATCTTTGGAATAATCCTTGATCCTATCTTTCTTCAATGTGCTATATCCAATTCTTCACTAAATCCTTCAAAATATTCCTGCATCCAGCCATTTCTCTCGCAAACACCACCCTCGGGTAGTGTTCTCCCTCATCTTNATAATTTCAAGGCAGAGGCAGGACAGCATTGAAACAGACTGGTCCTGACAAGTGTGACTTATGGGCCCTGTGTGACTGCCCAGGTGTCGCTCACCAAGTGTGTGATGCCAGCCTGCCCTCTGGGCACCCCTTTTTCCAGCGTTCAAGTGAGGTATACTTTTAACTTCATCTCTCTCCTGCTTTCTTAAGCTTTAGGGAACATTGTTCTATCTTGGACCTATAAGGGAGGGACTCTTCTCAATAGCCAGCAAAAAGAGCCGCTAACTTGTAGAAACCATGTGCCTAACCCCTTTTCATTCATGTTGATTTAATGTCTCCCTTGATATCTTTCAAAGGAGCTTCCTCAAAATCCAGTTTCTGAAGCTTAGGAACAGATGCTTTCTGTGTTGTTCTGAAAAACGCTTGTAAGGAGAAGAATCCTTGCTATGCAAGAGCTCAGGAGAGGCCACTGTTGAACTCAGACACCAGGAGAGAAAGACTTTGAATCTGCCTGAAAGCCATTCTATTTTTGATGACAATGTGCAGGTATTTGGCTCTTTTTAATGCAAGGAAAAGACATTAAGTTTCAAAAATGGTTGCTTTTTGATTTAAGGTCTTCCAATTACTTCCGTTCTTCCTTTTGAATTAATTTATTTAACTTTCTGTCATAAATCAAATCAGTTGATTCACTATTCTTTGTTACAAAGAAATGAGCATAAATTCTATTGCTGTCATCAGTTTTTAGCAATCCGACCACTTTCACGCATAAGATTACATTTAGCCCTTATACCATCCCTGTGAGTAGACACTCACAGTGCCATTTTCCAGAGGAAGAATGGAGGCTCAAGAATATGAAGTGAATGACCCAAGGTCCCACAGCTGGGAATAAGTGGAGACTTGAAGTCCTTACACAGCTGAGCAACTAACGCATTTGAAGTCCTTGCAGATCCTTTGTTTCCAAATCTGTGCCTGCTCCACTGTTTCAGAGGCCTTTTCAACAAATAGTGTCTTCTTGTTGTTGTTTAATTGCTAAGTCCTGCCCAGCTGTTTGTTACCCCTATTGACTGTAGCCTGCCAGGCTTCTCTGTCAATGGGATTTCCCAGAGAATACCAGAGTGGGCCACCATTTCCTTCTTCATAGGATCTTCCAAACCCAGGGATTGAAACTGTGTCTCCTTCACTGGCAGGCAGATTCTTTACTGCTGAACTACAGGGAAGCCCCAAGTGTCTTGCTATACACCTATAAAACGTCGTGTTAATTCCTTGTTAGAATCTCTACCTTTTTGCAGTCAGAGATAGTTTCACAATAATAAAATTCAGTCAGCTGTTACCTTCCTCTTGAAAGCATTCAGTTAGTGGTCAGAATGAGATAATTTTGGTCTCATTTTCAGGACAATTTCCATGAAGAAATCCATGCTGAACTGTATCAAAAGTATGTCCATCAGTACCTTCTCCCATCATCCATATCTATTAAATATTCAGTTCAGTTCAGTTCAGTTGTTCAGCCGTGTCCAACTCTTTGTGACTCCATGAATTGCAGCACGCCAGGCCTCCCTGTCCATCACCATCTCCCGGAGTTCACTCAAACTCATGTTGACCAAAAAGCTCCTTTTGTTTTTTAAGTAAAATTATAACACATTTTAAAAATTTTCATCAAGAATTTTATTGAACAATGTATTGATTGATTTGTTGTTTTCCTATCTTCTGCTTTTTTTTAAAAGGCTACTTCATAACGCCATCTTCCCAAAACTTTTTATCTTTTTGAGCAAAGAACTCTTTCAGGTGACTTTTACAGTCATCCAGAGAAATGAAAATTTTATTTTTCAATAAGAGAACTTTATAAAGACTGAAATAAATGGGCATTTGAAGGTTTAATGTTCAGGGAATACCATGGATGAATCAGAACTTCTCAGCCAATCTGTGACAGTTTTTGCCTCATCAGCAAAGAAAGATGCAGTCTTGAGATAACCTGATGGAAGATCATGTGTATTTTCTGTTGACTAATTCCAGGCACTTTTTGTTGAGTGCTGCCTTCAGTTGGTCTAATGGGAGCAGTACTTGTTGGAATCAATTATCTAGTTTTCCAGAAGAAGCTCATAAAAGAAAATGATTCCCTTCTAGTGCCACCATATACACATCACCTTCTTTGAATGAAGAGTGGTCTTTGGTGTGGTTGATGGTGGCTTATTTCACTTTGCCCATGATCTCTTCCATTCTACAGTATTGTACAGTATCCACTTTTTATCATCTGTCATTTTTCAGTTGCTCAGTCATGTCCAACTCTTTGCAATCCCATAAACTGCAGCACACCAGGCTTCCCTGTCTTTCACCATCTCTCAAAGTTTGCTCAAACTCATGTGCTTCGAGTCAGTGATGCCATCCAACCTTCTCATCCTCTGTTGTACCCTTCTCCTGCCCTCCATCTTTACTAGCATCGGGGTCTTTTCCGATGAGTCGACTCTTTGCATCAGGTGGCCAAAGTATTGGAGCTTCAGCATCAGCCCTTCCAATGAATGTTTTGGGTGATTGACTGGTTTGATCTCTTGCAGTGCAAAGGTCTCTCAAGAGTCTTCTCCAGCACCACAGTTTGAAGGCATCAGTTCTTTCGCACTCAGCCTTTTTTATTGTCTAGCTCTCACATCTGCACATGACTACTGGAAAAAATCATAGCTTTGACTATATGGACCTTTGTAGGCAAAGTAATGTCTCTGCTTTTTAATATACCATCTAGGATTGAAGGCAGAAGGAGAAGGGGACAACAGAGGATGTTGGATGGTTGGATGGTTTCACTGACTCAATGGACATGAATTTCAGAAAGCTCTGGGAATTGGTGATGGATGGGAAAGCCTGGGGTGCCTCAGTCTGTGGGGTCACAGAGAGTTGGACATGACTGAGCAACTGAACTGAACTGAACTGAGGTTTGTCTAGGTTTGATGTTTTTGAACCGTGGTGTTGGAAGAGACTCTTGGGAATTCCTTGGACTACAAGGAGATCAATCCAGTCCATCCTAAAGGAAATCGATCATGAATATTTGTTGGAAGAAGTGATGCTAAGGCTGAAGCTCCAACACTTTGGCCACCTAACGTGAAGAGCCAAATCATTAGAAAAGATGCTGATGCTGGGAAAGATTGAAGGCAGGAGGAGAAGGGGATAACAGAGAATGAGATTGTTGGATAGCATCACCAACTCAATGAACATAAGTTTGAACAAGCTTGGGAAGTGGTGAAGGACAGGGAATCCTGATGTGCTGTAGTCCATTAGGTTACAAGGAGTCGGACACAACTGAGTGACTGAGCAACAGCAACAGGTTTGTCATTCCTTTTCTTCCAAGGAGCAAGTGTCTTTTAATTTCATGATTATAGCAGAAGTAGATGTTTTTCTGGAGTTCTTTATTTTTTTCTATGATCCGATGGATGTTGGCAATTTGATCTCTGGTTCCTCTGCCTTTAAATCCAGCTTGTACATCTGGAAGTTATCTGTTCACATAATGTTGAAGCCTAGCTTAGAGAATTTTGAGCATTACTTTGCTAGTATGTGAAATGAGTGCAATTGTGCAGTAGTTTGTACATTCTTTTTCATTGCCTTTTTTTGGGATTTGGAATGAAAACTGACCTTTGCCAGTCTTGTGGCCACTGCTGAGTTTTCCGGTTTGTTGGTACGCTGAGTGTCATAATTTGTTTTAAAAACAGAATGTTTTTACTGCACTTCAGTAGAGAATCGCATGTGAAAATATGGTCAAGAAGGTTTTTTTTCACTTAACTGATGTGGAACCCAAACATCGGTGATTAACATAGCCAAATTGGTGCAAGTGATTTTTAAATACTTGATTTGGATATTCTGAGTATGCTGATTATCACCCCACGTGGTATAACACTGATTGTTCTCAATGTCTCAGTTTGATAGCTATGGACTTAAACTGGTCTACCTAACCATGGAGCATCATCCAGTGAGAAATTGCCCTCATGAAAGTTCACAAACCACTTTTGACATGTTCAGTCAGTTACATTTTTGCCAACACTGCATAAATCTTTTCTTGTGTGTATCAGTTTTACCTTTCTTGAAATAATAAAGCATAATATACAAAAATGCTGATTTTTCTTCCACATTCAACATTAAATGAGTTATGCAAAAAACACCAGATTTGATTTTTTTTAATGCACACTGATATGACAGCTGTCACAATACAGTCTAACAAAATTGTTTCAAATGAAGTTGAAGACAACTAAGTGCTGCTACTAAAGCCATCTTACAAAAAGAAAAGAAAAGAAAATTTTGGCTAAAACTCAATATATCCAAATCTTTTCTGGGTAAATATAAATAGAACTGTCTCAACAATATACCACTGGTCTCTTGGGTCTAGCATCATCTTTTGATATTTGAAATATCTGGATCCAATAAGTAAGATTATCTCTATATGAGACTTTCAAATCATCTATTATTATTTCACAAATTCACAAATATTTATTAACCTTGTATTTAATCCCTAGATCATATCAATGAATATAAGGTTAATAAATATTTGTGAATATGACAGAAAAAGTCACAGAAAAAATCACTGCTCTTATGCAGCTTACATTCTAGTGAAATGTATAGAAGACATATAGTTAATAAATGCATACATCAGAAAGTTTTAATAAGGAAAATGAAGAAAAAGAAGGGATAGTAAGAATATAAAAAGACATGGGAACTGAGTGTCATTTTAACTGAGGTGTTTTTAGAGGTAATTTTTAGTTATATAGCAGACTCAAATGAATTGGGAGAATAATATTAATAAGTACATTTAGTTATGATTCTTTTTTTTTGCTTGTCAGGAGCATCTGACATGAAACCTTACCACTCTTTATGGTGACCTTTCTTCCCAGTCATTTATTAAATCCAATACAATGTTTTCTCTTTCATCGAATCTCTCTAATTTTGTTTTATACATCTTCAAATGAGATAATATCTCCTTAGCCTACCTCTCAGAGTAGTTAAGAAGATCAAATGAAAAGATGTATGGCAGATGGTTTTGAAATATTAAAAATACAGTAGACTCATAATGGATAACTACTTCTTATAAACCAGCCTTTCCAGCTGACCTTAAGTTGTATTTTATTTGATATTTTAAGTGCTAGCCCATGTGGGGCTGAGCATGCTTGTAATATTTTTACTTTATCAGTTTAGATTCTAGATTTTGGTTAATACATTTCATCTCATATGCTTGCCTTGAGTATTGGCAATGGCTTTCTGTAGTTCTGCTGTGAACTAATGTTCTCCCACCATGTAGCCCATCATCATAAACAATGCCTAAATACACTTGACTTGTCCTCTGCTCCTCTTCTTCTAATAGGTTATTTACAGTGGGATCGAGGGAAAATGTTTCACTATTTTGTTTTACCTGCCATTGCCAAAAAGGGAAAATCTGCGAATAGTCTGCTTAATCTTCCTTAGATCATAATTACCTGTCCAGAGGTGATAGAAATTGTTGCCTGTGTCTGCCTACTATCAGTCTAGCTGCTTCATTGCATCCTAAGTCAATCTTCTGTTCTAATTCAGATTTTCCTGGCATCTCAGCAACTCCTTCATAGACCTCTTGCTTCCTCCTGGCAAGCCAGCTGACAAATACCAGATGCTGCCTCTTGGCTTCCTTTGATTTGCCCTTCAAATATGTGGCCAGATATTTCCTCATGTGGCCATCTGATTCCATATTTTTTGCACTCTTCAAAGACATTAGTCTCAGACACAGAATTTTTTTGGAGATAAGTAAGTCTATATAGAAATTCTAAATCTTACTGACTAGAGTGAAATATATGAATCCAATAATTAGAAACTTGAAAGTTGATTCAGATTACAACTGAAATATCTAAAGTCTCTTTATGCCAGAAAAAGATTTGCCAAATTTAAATCAGAAGGTTGTAGTATTAGTAGAATCTTAACAGTTCTTCTAATTGGGTGTGCAGTGGTCCCTTGAATGCAAGCCTGAATTTCAATTTTTTAGGAAATATTTAAGACAGCCGGGGACGTCTGTCCTTCTAAGCAAATTTAAAGTAAGTTAATTTGTGCCTGTGCATTTTTTACTCAAATTAATGGATTTGGAATTTATAATATCAAACAAAAACAGTAAAGTGAGAGCTAATATCATGTGACTTTATGGAGAGGGCCTCCTAGAGTCTGAATAATACAGCCGGTCATAGAGATCAAGTTCTACTTGAAATGGGGCTCTCAGGGGCCAGCCTATCCAGGGAAGAGCTTTCACCTCAGATTGTCTGTTTCAACAGATTAACTTTATTTTCTTTTGACATTGCAACATCGTTCTCTCAAGCTATTGATATTTTTTAGTTATTTTATAATATTTTTATATTAAAAGCTCCCAAAATTTGTTCCTAGGGACAAATATTCATGGCTGTGTAAACGTGTTCTAACAGTCTTCTGTGCCTGCCCCTCCAAAAGATGAGGATGAAGACCTTGATATTTATGAAAAGTTCAGCAGATTTTAGATATAGTTCTCCATTAAAATGTCCTTAATGCCTACTCTTTTCAGCTTTGCTGACTGAATTCAAGAGATCTCAAGTTAAATAGGAACTCTATCTTAATATGGCTTAAAAGATGAGATATGAATCAATCACTTATGACATCTGGGGGTACATTTGAAAATCTGAAAAAGCAGTCACTGAAACAAAAATAGTGAACAAAAAGTAGCAGTTTAATAAAACAAAATTTAAGACCCCAAGTTAAAAGTCATAGTTGAAAACTGAAGGTGTGATTTGCAATTGAGATACTCCTCAGATGGGCAATTTTATGTGTTTTCATTCAACTTAGGTATCAAAGGGATACTTTATTTAACTTAAATAAATAGTTAATAGTATATAGTTAATAGTTAATAGGTAATAGTTCTTTGAATATATGTGGATAGGTCACCTAATTGAGAAAAATAAGATTATTTTTCTGTGAATATTCAAAAAGAAAATATCTTTGAAGACCGTGTTTTGAAACCAAGTTGTTTTATTTTTAAAAAGAAGACCAAAACTGTATGTAAATAATAGTTGATTAATTTCCTCTATCTAAAGTTTTATGCTTTCTGACTGCAGTTATTGTTAATTCCAAAGCTTAGTCTAGCAGCAGAAATGGAAGTAGCTGCAACAGCTGTGAAGCTTGACTAAGAGATCCTGCCTTCCACTTGTTTAAGGGATCTTTTATAGCTTCTTGATACTTCCTAGCTCAGAGGTACTGCTTGGGAAGTAAAGCCTTTGAGGTAAAAAAAAAAAAACAAAAAACATTTTGTCAGACTAATAGGAATGATTTTCTAAAGAGTTTCCCTAAAGATTACAAAGTTATGTGAAGGAGGGAATGTTTTCAAAATGAGAGAATCCTCACAAGGGAAAATTCCTCAGGAAAGCTGGTGGGTGGAGATGAAAAAGAATATATCACATTTCTTAGTGACTAAGGGAAGTAAGAGTAGAGTTGAAGTAATCTCTTGTTATAATTGCTTTAGCTTCTATTATTTGATTGATGAGAACCTCAAGGAATTAATATTTAGAATAATAGTAAAAAACATTAATTTTCTAAGTTTTGTTAGTGAATGATTCTTTCCTTTCTCTTCATTGCTTTATTTTTACATGCTTTTCTTTCTGGCAAGGTCATTTCTGAGTTGTTTAGTGGATATAAAGAAACTTCTTGTTGAAAAGTATTAAATGAATAGCAATATTAGAATACTGTTCATACTGTTCATGGGGTCCTCAAGGCAAAAATACGTAAGTGGTTTGCCATTCTCTTCTCCAGTGGACCACATTCCATCAGACCTCTCCACCACGACCCACCCATCTTGGGTGGCCCCACGTGGCATGGCTTAGTTTCACTGAGTTAGAGAAGGCTGTGGTCCATGTAATTAGACTGACTAGTTCTCTGTGATTATGGTTTCAGTGTGTCTGCCTTCTGATGCCCTCTTGCAACACCTACCATCTTACTTGGGTTTCTCTTACCTTGGACGTGGGGTATCTCTTCACAGCTGCTCCAGCAAAGCGCAGCTGCTGCTCTTTACATTGGACAATAGGTTTCTCCTCACCGCTGTGCCTCCTGACTTTGAACGTGGAGTAGCTCCTCTCGGCCTTCCTGCACCCGCACAGACACCACTCCTCTTGGCAGCTGCCCCTGACCTCGNCGCAGCTGCTGCTCTTTACATTGGACAATAGGTTTCTCCTCACCGCTGTGCCTCCTAACTTTGAACGTGGAGTAGCTCCTCTCGGCCTTCCTGCACCCGCACAGACACCACTCCTCTTGGCAGCTGCCCCTGACCTCGGGCAGGGGGTAGCTCCTCTAGGCAGCTCCAGCACTGTCACAGGCTGGAACTCTCAGCCGCCACAAAAAAGAAAAATCGCTGTCTGGCGAGGCCTTAAAAATAGTTGGGAAAAGAAGAGAAGTGAAAAGCAAAGGAGAAAAGGAAAGATATAAGCATCTGAATGCAGAGTTTCAAAGAATAGCAAGAAGAGATAAGAAAGCTTTCCTCAGCAATCGATGCAAAGAAATAGAGAAAAACAATAGAATGGGAAAGACTAGAGATCTCCTCAAGAAAATTAGAGATACCANTTGATGCTTTTGAACTGTGGTGTTGGAGAAGACTCTTGAGAATCCCTTGGACTGAAAGGAGATCCAACCAGTCCATTCTAAAGGAGGTTGGTCCTAGGTGTTCTTTGGAAGGAATGATGCTGAAGCTGAAACTCTAGTACTTTGGCCACCTCATGTGATGAGTTGACTCATTGGAAAAGACTATGATGCTGGGAGGGATTGGGGGCAGGAGGAGAAGGGGCCGACAGAAGATGAGATGGCTGGATGGCATCACTGATGGGATGGACGTGAGTTTGTGTGAACTCCCAGAGTTGGTGATGGACAGGGAGGCATGGTGTGCTGCGATTCATGGGGTCACGGAAAATTGGACACGACTGAGTGACTAAACTGCACTGAACTGAATATTAGGATAAGGTAACATGGGCATAAAGAAAATGTCTCTTCTGAAAAATAAAATATCAACACTTTAAAATTAACCTCAAAATAAAAACATTAAAATATATGTAAGCACTTTTGCATCAATTAATGTTCAGTTTTACAAGCTCTGCAGTAAAGTATTTTTTTAGAGAATTTTTTATGTGCTTCAGTATTTCACATGGTAGTACTTGGTCTTCTCCTTGTAAGCCTAATGATGAGATTATGAGAGATGTAGGGAATATCAAAGAAGAAAAATATAATTAGACATCTTGATTTATATTAACTGATAGACGTNGAATTTTTTATGTGCTTCAGTATTTCACATGGTAGTACTTGGTCTTCTCCTTGTAAGCCTAATGATGAGATTATGAGAGATGTAGGGAATATCAAAGAAGAAAAATATAATTAGACATCTTGATTTATATTAACTGATAGACGTTAAATATAAGTGTTTTTGGACATCATTTAAGTCCTATGCTTTGGGAATAAAATATGAGATATAGCTCTTGTTCAAAGGTATTAACAACTTAGTTATGATTATAAGCTTAAGATTCAATCTATTAGAAAGAAGGTGTATAGTGTAGGGAAATCAATTCAGTGCCCTGTCATGACCTAGATGGCTGGGATGGTGGTGGGAGGGAGGCTCAAGAGGGAAAGGAGGTATATAGACTGTGACTGTTTCATGTCTTCATACAGCAGAAATCAGCACAATATTGTAAAGCAATTATCCTCCAATTAAAAGTAAATTAAGAACAAACAAGTTACAAACAAAAAACCTAAGATTCAATGAATATAGAGAATCACTGAAAACAAGTTTCTTGGCCCCGACTAGAAGTCTATGTGGAATTTTTAATTTTTATTTTTACTTTATTCTACATTACAATACCATATTGGTTTTGCCATACATTGACATGAATCAGCCACAGGTGTACACGAGCTCCCAATCCTGAAACCCCCTCCTACTTTCCACCCCAGATCATCTCTCTGGATCATCCCCATGCTCCAGCCCCAAGCATCCTGTATCCTGTGTTGAACATAGACTGGTGCTTCGTTTCTTACATGATAGTATACATGTTTTAATGCCATTCTCCCAAATCATCCCATCCTCTCCCTCTCCCTCAGAGGCCAAAAGTCCACTCTATACCTCTGTGTCTCTTTTGTTGTCTCACATACAGGGTCATCATTACTATCTTTCTAAATTCCATATATATGTGTCAGTATACTGTATTGGTGTTTTTCTTTCTGGCTTACTTCACTCTGTATAATTGGCTCCAGTTTCATCCATCTCATTAGAACTGATTCAAATGTATTCTTTTTAAGGGCTGAGTAATACTCCATTGTGTATATGTACCACAGCTTTCTTATCCATTCATCTGCTGATGGACATCTAGGTTGTTTCCATGTCCTGGCTATTATAAACAGTGCTGCAATGAACATTGNAAGGGCTGAGTAATACTCCATTGTGTATATGTACCACAGCTTTCTTATCCATTCATCTGCTGATGGACATCAAGGTTGTTACCATTTCGTGGCTATTATAAACAAGGAAGGGGAAAATCTTCAGTTGGAGTCATTTTTGGTGGCTCAATACATTGGTGTCAGTTGCTGTTTCATTCCTAGAGGGTAGGAAGAGTAGGGAGATCTTTTCTTTCTAGGCTTGAGTTTTCTCTTCCTCCCTTGCCTAAGATAGCAGAGTAATTTTTCATAATCCTGAAGAGTTTTGGGAAGGGAAGGCAAAGGAAGAGATGGATAAGATGAGGAAATTTTAATAAGGAAATTATGTGCATCTATAGGTGTTCTAAATTGATAAAGTCAGAATTAGAGAAATGAATAAAAACTAAGTATTGTTTCATTTCCTTAAAATAAATATATAATTGTAATCTAATGATTAAGCACCTTGACTGATGCAGGTCCTATAGTCTTACAGTCTTATTCTAGTATCAAGGCTGTTTTTCATAGATGGCACATGTGACCTCAGTTGCTGCATTAATACTTAAAAATAATTTTCTACAAAATTTATTCTTTAAAAACCCTTACTTAATCATACCAGTTTTTTACACAGTGGTACAAGTAGCTTTGGCTGAAATACTAAAAATACTCAAGTTTGAGATATGAATTTATAATCTTTTATTCATGTGGCTCTTTACAGATGGCTTGGTGTCATTTAACAAATATTTTTTGAGCTCCTATCATGTGCCACACACTGTTATTAGGTACTAGGGACACAATAGAGAATAGAGATAGAATGGTAAATAAGACCGATAGTTTCTGCTTTCACAGAGCACGTATCATAGTTAAGTGGTGGAGAATGGGAAGAAGAGAAATAGATGAAAAGCCAACAAAGAAACAAGGTAATTTATGAGAAGTGTTATGGAAATAAAGAACTGGGGTGATGGGTCAAGATTGTTGTGATAGCTATTATATAGAGATGTTTAGATAGAATAGAATAGCCCTCTCTGTGGAGATGGATTTTAAGGTGAGACCTGAACAAGGAGAATGGGCCAGACATGGGGAGAACATTCCAGGCAGAGGCAACCGTAAGAGTAAAAGCTGTGAAGCAAAAGGGAGATTGGTTTGTTTGAGAAATGTGAAAAAGGCCAGGGTAGCTGTAGTGCAGTGACTGAATAGGGAACGGGCCTCCCTGGAACCTCGGATGGTAAAGAATCTGCTTGCAATGCAGGAGTCCTGGGTTTTATCCCCGGGTTGAAAAGATCCTGTGAAGAAGGGAATGGCAACCCACTCCAGTATTCTTGCCTGGAGAACTCCATGGACAGACCATGGGATTGCAAGGAATCAGATATGACTGAGTGATCTGCACTTCACACAATAAAATTAAAGAGGCAATGTAGATTAGATCTTGTAGGGCCTTGTAAATAAGAGTAAACATTTTTCATTATTTGATTCTGTGTACAAAGTATTAGAGGGTGTGTGTAGGAATATATGCATGCTCGGTCACCTCAGTTGTGTCTGTCTCTTTGTGAGCCCGTGGACTGTAGCAAATACACTCAGGCTTCTCTGTCCATGGGATTCTCCAGGCAAGAATATTGGAGTGGGTTGCCACGCCCTCCTCCAGGGGATCTTCCTGATCCAGGGATCAAACCTGTGTCTCTTGAATTGTAGGTGGATTCTTTACCCACTGAGACACCTTGGGAAGCAAGCAAAGAGCATTAATGTTTAAAAAATAGTGCTATGGATACAGCTTGAAGAATCAATTGTGGATGGCAAGAGTAAAAACAGGAAGCCAGGCTGAAGATTCTGCAGGGAAAGTGAAGTGAAGTCGCTCAGTTGTGTCCCACTCGACTACCCCCTAGACTGTAGCATGCCAGGCTTCAACATCCATGGGATTTTCCAGGAAAGAATACTGGAGTGGGTTGCCTTTTCCTTCTCCAGAGGATCTTCCTGACCCAGGGATTGAAACCAGGTCTCCTGCATTGCAGGCAGACTCTTTACTGTATGAGCCACCAGGGAATCCCTCTGCAGGGAAAGATTTTGGCTATTCCCATTTTTGATGAAAGAAACTACGGTACAGAGATGCTCAGTGGGTTGTCCAAGCTCATACCTTCAGGGCATAGCCATGTGAGCCTTTTTCAATTTAGTCCTTTTCCCTTATATACAAAATATAAAGACCTGGTCATCTTTGGGCCACTGAGTTTGGTGAGGAAGAGCAGAAGTTTTGGTGGTAGAAAGTTCCATTCAGGTCGTGGCTCTGTCACCTACAAGCTGAGAGAACCTGGGGAAGCCTCTAGGTACTCTGGCAGTTGGTGATGGACAGGGAGGCCTGGCATGCTGTGGTTCATGGGGTCGCAAAGAGTCGGACACGACTGAGCGGCTCAACTGAACTGAACTAGGTACTCAGTTTCTGTTTACTTGTGATGACTTTTTCATAAGGTTCTTATGAAATGTGAGGTATAATTTTATGAGAAATAAGANCAGTTGGTGATGGACAGGGAGGCCTGGCATGCTGTGGTTCATGGGGTCGCAAAGAGTCAGACACGACTGAGCGGCTCAACTGAACTGAACTAGGTACTCAGTTTCTGTTTACTTGTGATGACTTTTTCATAACGTTCTTATGAAATGTGAGATATAATTTTATGAGAAATAAGATATAGATATGAAAAAACCTATATTTATTGGTAAAGCAAATGAAAGAGCTTCAATTATTTAAAAATCCTCTTTTAAAAATTAAAACAGAAACGTTGAAAGAAGATTAAAGGTAAAGACTGATAGTAGCTTGTTTGCATTCTTATGCTTTAAAAATTGTATAAGTTCAGTTTAAGTTGATCCAGAATATACTGATTCTGCTGTCACTGGCTTGAGACCAATGAAGGGGTCAGTTGTTTTGAACCCAAACCCCTTCCCCACTAACTCTGGGAAATGCATCTTTAAGAAGACCAGATATTCACCTAGAAGGATATGCAAACCAAAATGGAGCTTGCTGCTGCTGCTGCTGCTAAGTCGCTTCAGTCGTGTCCGACTCTGTGCAACCCCATAGACGGCAGCCCACCAGGCTCCGCTGTCCCTGGGATTCTCCAGGCAAGAACACGGCAGTGGGTTGCCATTTCCTTCTCCAATGCATGAAAGTGAAAAGTGAAAGTGAAGTCACTGAGTCATGTCCAACTCTCAGTGACCCCATGGACTGCAGCACACCAGGCTCCTCCATCCATGGGATTTTCCAGGCAAGAGTACTGGAGTGGGTGCTATTGCCTTCTCCTAAAATGGAGCTTAGAAGGAATAATATGGGTTATTAGACAAGTGAGTTATGAGGGAAGGTAATATGATAATTTTTCTTGACATTTGTTAATGTGTCATTTATTTCACAGAAAGATGGCAGCATGTTTTATGGTCTACAGAGCTTATTTTCACCTAAAGTGAATATCCAGACTCACAGGGAATCATTTATTTGAGGTCATAAGGACCTAGACAGTTCTTTGGGGGTTGCCATATGTGTAGGGAGAAAATCACACAAGCTATTAGGCATCATGTTGGTCAAAACCCTCTTGATTTGGACTGAATGTTTTACTTCTCATCCAAGGTACATTTGTGCCTTGTTGGCAAAGTTAAATGCTGATGAGTTGGATTGGGGAAAGGAAGTTTGTTGTCTCACCAGTTGGCTCTGGGCCATTTTGATGCTTAAAGAAATATTGATTCTGGAACTTCCAAATGCCATCTGAGAGTGGACATGGAGAGGAGGTCTTAACTTCTTTGACAATTTAATTATATTGTCCTGAAAAATATATAAGCTCTTTGGAATCCAACACATTTTAAAATTAATTGAATTTTGACATGGAGGCAGAAAGCCTGTGATTAGGAATAATTGCACTAATTATTTTGCTTATATGGAAGCAAATCAGTTACTTAATTCTTGACTGTTCAACCTATCTACATTATTTTTTCTCTTTGAACCCATCTCCTGACCTAAATAGTGTGGGGAACTATCACATCTTCTCTGAGTTGCTATGGTGTATAAATACAGTTATACTGATATATCTGTAAGAACTGAGTGTCTGACACAGTAATCATTGACTATATGTGAATTTCTGACTAGACCAGGAACAATGTGTTAATGGTGAGTAGTAAAAGTGAAACCAAGTCTAAAAATACACCGTAATTCACTGTACTTTCTTGTCTCCAGCTCTACCACGTTCTTTTTTTTTTTTTTTTGTCTTTAGGATTGCCTCTTATGAGTAGAGTTCAGGTAAGCCTGAAATGTGCTGTTGCTCAGAAGTGCTGTGTCTGGGAAAGGGACTTAATTCACTCAGCCTGTAGGAAACCCTCAGTAATGCAGTTACATGTTACAAAATTGATTATTTGAACCTGGTAAGAGGTAGACATCGACACAGTTCCCAGAACAGTCAGCAGGGATCAAAGGGATGAAAAGATTCTATAGGAATGGAAGAAGCTTTTATACCCACTATTAATGAAATTTCATAGAGTTCCACAATCCCTTATCCATAACTCCAAACGTATGAAAAATTCTGAAAAATGAAACTTTTTAAAAAAATTGTGTTTGGCAGCACAATGTAACCTAAGACCTTTATATATTCCACTTACAGTGAATATTCTTAAATTTCCCTAAAGAAATACTAATACTGTTTTAATTACTTTTGAATTTATAGTATATTCATGATTTGAAATCAGAAATGTGATGCCTAAGGCTCTGTTCTTTCTCAGAATTGCTTTAGCTACTCAGGATTATTTGTGGTTCAGTACAATTTTGGGATTAATTTTCTATTTCTGTGGCAAATTCTATTGGGTTTTTGATATAGGTTGCACTGACTATATAGATAGCTTTGAATAGTATGCATATTTTAACAATATTAATTCTGCTGATTCATGAATATAGGATATCTTTCCATTTGTTTATGTCTAATTTTATTCCTTTAGCAGGCATTATATTTTTTCGTTGTACATATATTTCACTTGGTTGGCTAAATGTGTTCCTCAGTATTTCATTGTTTTTGATGTTATTGTGAATGGCATTGCTTTCTATATTGTTTTCAGATGTTTCATTCCTAGTGTGTAGACATGCAACTAATTTCTGTATGCTTGTTTTATATCTTGCAACTTTACTAAATTTGTTGATTAGTTCTAACAGTCTTTTTATTGAGTCTTTGAAATTTTCTATACATAAAATTATATCATCCGAAAATAATGACAGTTTTATTTGGTAGTGACTTTTTGGATATACAATAAAAGCAAAAATCAACAAGTGGAACTACGTCAAACTTAAAAGTTTCTATACAGTAAAAGAAATAGCAAAATGAAAAGGCAACCAACAGAATGTGAGTTTTTTGCAAACCATATATCAGATAAGAAGTTAACATTCAAAATAATTTTAAAAATTGTACAACTCAATAACAATAAAAAAACTTTCACAAATAATCTGATTAAAAAATGGACAGAGGATCTGAATAGACATTTTTCCAAAAAAAGGCATCCAGTGGTCAACAGTTAAATAAAAAATGTGTTAAACATCAATATCATCAGAGAAATGAAAATCAAAAGCATGAGATATTACCTATGACTGTTAGAATGGCTATTGTCAAAAAGACAAGAAATAAGTGTTGGAAAAGATGTGGATAAAAGGGAGTATAAATTGGTTCACTCACTATGGTAAACAATAAAGAGTTTCCTCAAAAAGTTAAAAGCATAACTATCATGTGATTCAGCAACTCCACTTTTAGGTATATACTCAAAGGACGTCAAAGAGATATATGCACTACCATACTAATTATAGCATTATTCACAGTAGCCAAGATAGAGTGATTGATTGATTGATCTATAATTTATCTATGTATCTATGTATGTATCAAGTATTATTCATGAGAAAGAAGAAATGCCTTCCATTGCTGACCACATGGAGAAACCTCGAGGGCATTATGCTAAGTGAAATAAGTCACACAAATACTGTATGATATCACTTAAATGTGGAATCCAAAAAAGCCAAACTCATAAAAACAGGGTAAAATGTTAGTAGGGGCTAGAGGGTTGGGGGATAGGAGAGATATTATTTAAAGGCACAAACTTGCAACATGTAGATAAGTAAGTCCTAGAGATCTAATGCACAGTATATAGTTAATATAGGTAGCAGTGTATATTATAACCATTAAGCCTGAAACTAGATCTCTATTATTCCCACCATAAAAATAAGTTATAATAATGCAGCATTATGAAGATGTTAGCTAATAATATATAAATGTATCAAATCAACAAGTTGTACACCTTAAATTTATACAATGTTATAGGTTAAGTGTATATTTAATAAGATATAAGTTTAAAAACATGTAATTAAAGAAATCTAATCCAATGTAAGCAAAATGAACTGCTCTGCCCATTTGTCATGAGCTGACTGGCTTCTGAGTGGGATGTGGAGGTCTGTAGATACATTCAGTTCATCCACAGTTGCCAAATTGACTCTAGAGTTGCAAGTGAAGTGAGTGAAAATGTTAGCCACTTCAGTGGTGTCAAGCTCTTTGCAACCCCATGAACTGTAGCCCACCTGCCTCCTCTGTCCTTGGAATTCTCCAGGCAGGAATACTGGAGTGGGGTTTTCCTGACCTAGGGTTTGAACCCAGGTATCCTGCATTGCAGGCAAGGTCTTTATTATCTGAGCCACCAGGGAAGCCCAACTCTGAAGTTACTAAAAAAATTAAAATAACTCCAGTAGCTCACTGGACTATGCCATGGTGGGAAGTTTTAAAATAGAAAATAAGGTCTTATGTTTTTAGCAAATCTTGTAATTTTTTTCAATCACAAAAAAAGAGAAACTCTATTAGCTATCTCTATTCATACAGAGGCGCCCTTAGTAAGATTTCAAATTCCAGATTTTGATTTTTGTTCTGCTGCTAGGTCTCTCAAAGGACTAAAATTTCACTATTAGAAAATTTGGCAGGCAATATCATAATGATAGACTTTCCTCTTTTTTGTCTCTTTCCATTCTTAACTCAATGCACCCACCCCTCAAAAAAAATTTTAAAAAACAGTCTTTGAGAAAAGCAAGTTTCTGCACATAAAGATTTTCCTGTCATGAAAGTTATCCAAGGGTGATAAATTGCAGTAATTTGCAGTTATGTTAATATCAAGAATCATCCATTTAAATTGGTAGCTCTTTGTTGTGTTTCCCTTTCTAAATGAATAAATTATCAATTAAAAAATCTGTTTGACTTAAGAGGATTATGCTTCAATACCTACTATACTGGTGAAATTAAATAGATTGATATAAGATAACATAATTTTGCCTGATGTACTTACGTGCATCATGAACAGAAGTAAAAGCTTGTTATTTGGGGATTGAAGTTGATGAGGCACGTATTCTATAATACATTACTACTGACAGACTGACTATAAAAAGCACATTATAACATTAAGATAGCGTGTTTATTCATTACCTCTTGGCATGAATGGAAAATTAATTTTGTTAAAAATTTTCTCAATAAGAAAAAAGTAAACTGCTTATACTAAGATAGGAATTCTTAATTTTACTATAATTGTTCTATAATTGTTTTATAAATATTCATCACAAAGATTCCCTTTTTGTACTAGTAATATATATATTAGTCCAGACCAGGATGATAAATATAGTGATGGATTGAGAAGTAAAATCATCCTTTGAAATGCATCACCTTTAAAAAAATCTCTTCCACAGAGTATGTTTCAAACTTAATACCTGGTAGAACAAACATTTACTGGAAGTACATTAGTAGAGCATGTCATTCATTCACAGGTGCAGTTAAAGCTTGAATTTTATAGGATTCCAGAGGAGAGATTGTGTTTTACTCACTGCACCTCTCCACTTATTCTTTCACTGACTTCTCCATATCCCCCTATAATAAACCTTTGCATTAGTACTAGGATAAATGACTTACAATCACTTCAGACTACTTAAAGCTGTGGGCTTCCTGATAGCTCAGTTGCAATTGCAAAAGAATCCACCTACAGTGCAGGAGACACCCTCAGTTCAATTCTTGGATTGGAAATTTCTGCTGGAGAAGGGATAGGCTACCCACTCCAGTATTCTTGGGCTTCCCTTGTGGTTCAGCTGATAGAGAATCCTCCTGCAGTGAGGGAAACCTGAGTTTGATTCCTGGGTTGGGGAGATCCTCTGCAGAAGCAAAAGGCTATCCACTAGTATTCTGGCCTGGAGATTTCCAAGGGGCTGCATAGAGTCGTACACAACTGAGTGACTTTCGCTTTCACTTTTCGCAGAACAGTATTTAGAACACTTATTTCACCCCTCTGTTGTTTTTGTCTTATAGTATTCTATATAGCATTCTATCCTTGCATAATGGTCATCCACTCCTGCAGGAGCCCTGTAAATTTGGTATCAGTACAAATGTTAATAAAGTTAGTCTCTCCTCTTGGTCCTTCTGCTTTTACTGTTTTAAGTTGGGCTTTCCTTGTAGCTCAGTCAGTCAAGAATCTGCCTGCAGACTCGGGTTCGATCCCTGGGTTGGGAATATTCCCTGGAGAAAGAAATGGCAACCCACTTCAGTATCCTTGCCTGGAAAATCTCATGGACACAGGAGCCTGGTGGGCTGCAGCCCATGGGGTCGGGGTCACAAAGAGTCAGGCACGACTGAGCAACTAACACTTACTTACTATTGCTAAATTAAAAATGAACATTAGAAATTATGGAAAAATAGTAAAAAAAATAAAATATTTACTGATTCATTTTGTATATGAAGATATTGTAAACTGATTGGATAAAACAAATTTTTTCTTTCAAGGGCAAAACCCTTTATTGGCCATTAAGAATGAATGTACTTGGGTAGATTGAGAAATAATTTTGTGTCT
Organism: Raphicerus campestris; assembly: GCA_006410735.1. Classification (NCBI taxonomy): domain Eukaryota; kingdom Metazoa; phylum Chordata; class Mammalia; order Artiodactyla; family Bovidae; genus Raphicerus; species Raphicerus campestris. Next base: position 225,410 of record SJYW01047007.1, read on the forward strand.
CTTTGTAATAGTGGTTGTCAGAAACAGGGGTTTATAATTTGGGGAAACTTATTAAAATGCAGACTACCAAGATAGAGATGCAGGACATGAAGTGTGGAGTCCAAGTATTTATAGTGTTGAGAAAATAAATACAAGTGATTCTGTTACAGGTGAATTTTGGAAATCTACTAGAGAAATGCCATACCTTTACTTTTATTACTTTTATAACAGTGCTAATGTTTCTTTTCTTATTTTCTGGGTTCAACAGCTTTTCATGCTTTTGTTAAATCTGATCATTTGATTTTTGGTTTTATTAGTCATATTTTTTTTNTAGAGGGTTGGGGGATAGGAGAGATATTATTTAAAGGCACAAACTTGCAACATGTAGATAAGTAAGTCCTAGAGATCTAATGCACAGTATATAGTTAATATAGGTAGCAGTGTATATTATAACCATTAAGCCTGAAACTAGATCTCTATTATTCCCACCATAAAAATAAGTTATAATAATGCAGCATTATGAAGATGTTAGCTAATAATATATAAATGTATCAAATCAACAAGTTGTACACCTTAAATTTATACAATGTTATAGGTTAAGTGTATATTTAATAAGACATAAGTTTAAAAACATGTAATTAAAGAAATCTAATCCAATGTAAGCAAAATGAACTGCTCTGCCCATTTGTCATGAGCTGACTGGCTTCTGAGTGGGATGTGGAGGTCTGTAGATACATTCAGTTCATCCACAGTTGCCAAATTGACTCTAGAGTTGCAAGTGAAGTGAGTGAAAATGTTAGCCACTTCAGTGGTGTCAAGCTCTTTGCAACCCCATGAACTGTAGCCCACCTGCCTCCTCTGTCCTTGGAATTCTCCAGGCAGGAATACTGGAGTGGGGTTTTCCTGACCTAGGGTTTGAACCCAGGTATCCTGCATTGCAGGCAAGGTCTTTATTATCTGAGCCACCAGGGAAGCCCAACTCTGAAGTTACTAAAAAAATTAAAATAACTCCAGTAGCTCACTGGACTATGCCATGGTGGGAAGTTTTAAAATAGAAAATAAGGTCTTATGTTTTTAGCAAATCTTGTAATTTTTTTCAATCACAAAAAAAGAGAAACTCTATTAGCTATCTCTATTCATACAGAGGCGCCCTTAGTAAGATTTCAAATTCCAGATTTTGATTTTTGTTCTGCTGCTAGGTCTCTCAAAGGACTAAAATTTCACTATTAGAAAATTTGGCAGGCAATATCATAATGATAGACTTTCCTCTTTTTTGTCTCTTTCCATTCTTAACTCAATGCACCCACCCCTCAAAAAAAATTTTAAAAAACAGTCTTTGAGAAAAGCAAGTTTCTGCACATAAAGATTTTCCTGTCATGAAAGTTATCCAAGGGTGATAAATTGCAGTAATTTGCAGTTATGTTAATATCAAGAATCATCCATTTAAATTGGTAGCTCTTTGTTGTGTTTCCCTTTCTAAATGAATAAATTATCAATTAAAAAATCTGTTTGACTTAAGAGGATTATGCTTCAATACCTACTATACTGGTGAAATTAAATAGATTGATATAAGATAACATAATTTTGCCTGATGTACTTACGTGCATCATGAACAGAAGTAAAAGCTTGTTATTTGGGGATTGAAGTTGATGAGGCACGTATTCTATAATACATTACTACTGACAGACTGACTATAAAAAGCACATTATAACATTAAGATAGCGTGTTTATTCATTACCTCTTGGCATGAATGGAAAATTAATTTTGTTAAAAATTTTCTCAATAAGAAAAAAGTAAACTGCTTATACTAAGATAGGAATTCTTAATTTTACTATAATTGTTCTATAATTGTTTTATAAATATTCATCACAAAGATTCCCTTTTTGTACTAGTAATATATATATTAGTCCAGACCAGGATGATAAATATAGTGATGGATTGAGAAGTAAAATCATCCTTTGAAATGCATCACCTTTAAAAAAATCTCTTCCACAGAGTATGTTTCAAACTTAATACCTGGTAGAACAAACATTTACTGGAAGTACATTAGTAGAGCATGTCATTCATTCACAGGTGCAGTTAAAGCTTGAATTTTATAGGATTCCAGAGGAGAGATTGTGTTTTACTCACTGCACCTCTCCACTTATTCTTTCACTGACTTCTCCATATCCCCCTATAATAAACCTTTGCATTAGTACTAGGATAAATGACTTACAATCACTTCAGACTACTTAAAGCTGTGGGCTTCCTGATAGCTCAGTTGCAATTGCAAAAGAATCCACCTACAGTGCAGGAGACACCCCCAGTTCAATTCTTGGATTGGAAATTTCTGCTGGAGAAGGGATAGGCTACCCACTCCAGTATTCTTGGGCTTCCCTTGTGGTTCAGCTGATAGAGAATCCTCCTGCAGTGAGGGAAACCTGAGTTTGATTCCTGGGTTGGGGAGATCCTCTGCAGAAGCAAAAGGCTATCCACTAGTATTCTGGCCTGGAGATTTCCAAGGGGCTGCATAGAGTCGTACACAACTGAGTGACTTTCGCTTTCACTTTTCGCAGAACAGTATTTAGAACACTTATTTCACCCCTCTGTTGTTTTTGTCTTATAGTATTCTATATAGCATTCTATCCTTGCATAATGGTCATCCACTCCTGCAGGAGCCCTGTAAATTTGGTATCAGTACAAATGTTAATAAAGTTAGTCTCTCCTCTTGGTCCTTCTGCTTTTACTGTTTTAAGTTGGGCTTTCCTTGTAGCTCAGTCAGTCAAGAATCTGCCTGCAGACTCGGGTTCGATCCCTGGGTTGGGAATATTCCCTGGAGAAAGAAATGGCAACCCACTTCAGTATCCTTGCCTGGAAAATCTCATGGACACAGGAGCCTGGTGGGCTGCAGCCCATGGGGTCGGGGTCACAAAGAGTCAGGCACGACTGAGCAACTAACACTTACTTACTATTGCTAAATTAAAAATGAACATTAGAAATTATGGAAAAATAGTAAAAAAAATAAAATATTTACTGATTCATTTTGTATATGAAGATATTGTAAACTGATTGGATAAAACAAATTTTTTCTTTCAAGGGCAAAACCCTTTATTGGCCATTAAGAATGAATGTACTTGGGTAGATTGAGAAATAATTTTGTGTCTCTTTGTAATAGTGGTTGTCAGAAACAGGGGTTTATAATTTGGGGAAACTTATTAAAATGCAGACTACCAAGATAGAGATGCAGGACATGAAGTGTGGAGTCCAAGTATTTATAGTGTTGAGAAAATAAATACAAGTGATTCTGTTACAGGTGAATTTTGGAAATCTACTAGAGAAATGCCATACCTTTACTTTTATTACTTTTATAACAGTGCTAATGTTTCTTTTCTTATTTTCTGGGTTCAACAGCTTTTCATGCTTTTGTTAAATCTGATCATTTGATTTTTGGTTTTATTAGTCATATTTTTTTTAAAAAATCTTTTTGTCATCCAGCTTAGATCCTAATAATTCTTGTGTTTACCTAAATTATGTGCAAAAAGGAAAATCTACATGCTTATAATAAATTGAGCTAAATCTGTTTAAAGCCAAGATAGCAAATTTTATTAAGAAAATTTTTTTTAAAGTTTTAATCTACTTCTTGAAGCTAGGGGGAGGGACATTCTGTCAATTATGTATTAAGTTAGAATCTCATATCCATTGTGCACAGGCAACATCAAAGTTCTGAGCTAAAATAATTTCTTATTAACATTTAAATAAGATTTTTATCTAATCGTGTCACAGTCAGAGGTAGAAACCAAAGGGGTTTAATAAGCACCTTTTCATTGAAGGTCAGGTTCCTAACAGAGCCCTTAATTAGCATGTAGAACATCTCAGAGCTGAGAAATCTCTTGCCAAGTGATTTCTTTTTTGGCCAGTTCACTCATGTGAGTGATAGAGAGCATCAAACTTGTGTCTGAAATCTAATTCACATTTTTTTCCCATAATATGTATGTATTTTCTGTGCTCATGGGGTCTGTGCTGACTGAATTGTTTCTTGGGGGATTAAGCAAAAGAGTAATAAACATTTTCTGTAAGGTGAAGTAAAGTTCAAATTTCATTAGGAATTTGGGTAACAATTATAGGCACTTCATTTGGTTTTGGCTCAACTGCTACAAACATATTGAGGATTGTAAATAACATGGCTACATTTTAGGGTTATCTTGTGTCTTATTATAACATTATGGCAAATGACAGAGCTATCTCATGTAAAGGTCCTTCTTGATCGCTCAAAGTTGACTTATGCTTTCAGTGATATTTGGAGGGTCTGAAATCTGACTAACCTTACTACTTTACAAGCCCCATCCCTACTTCCTGTAATCTCATCATCTTTAAGAAAGTTCTTTCCATTAAACACACAGTTTAACGAAGAGTTGTCATGCTCAGACTGGGATCGAAGTAGGAAGCGGTCTATTATTTCACCATATAGTATCACATTATGGTCATGCATTACTTCACCACATTGTCTAATGAATAGTCATTCAGTTCATGTGTGTGTGCTAAGTCACTCAGTCATGTCCAACTCTTTGCAACCCTATGGACTGTAGCCTGCAAGGCTCCTCTGTACATGGGATTCTTCAGGCATGAATACTGGAGTGGGTTGCCATGCCCTCCTCCAGGGGATCTTCCTGATCCAGGGATTGAACCCTTGTCTTGTATGTCTCCTAAATTGGTAGGTTTTTTTTTTTTTTTTTACCACTAGCACCACCTGGCAAGCCTGGTCATTTATCATTCATATATATCTAGCAATAGAAGGTCTTTTTTAGGCTTACTAGTAACTGCCTGTTTAATATTTGATGACTCATGCGACCTTACTGGCATCCTTTCATAATATATATATATACATACATATATACATATGAGTTGGATTTAATGTTCATTGGGTTCTTTTATATCAGATAGTCAGTGGCTTATCTAATTATTTGGTGTTATAATTTGATTAATTCAGTTCAAAATAGCAAACTTTAATGAAGAACTCAGTCTGTGCAGAGCACAATAACTTTCTTATAGGTCGTGTCAATGTTTTGTAAATGTTTCATTTTGTTGAGAAGATGGAGTGCTATTGTAATATAAGTAGCAGAGTTGCTTTTGAAGCATTAAAGGAAAAAAAAAAAGAGGTCAAATGAATTGAGATCAGTACTGGGCTGGAGAATGGGCACGAGTGATGAGGTAAATGTTAGCTGTTTTCTCCATTTTATCTATGTAAATATTGATGAGATTGGAAGAGTTTAAGTAGCTTGTGTAAGGTTCCACAGTTGGTCTGGTGTATATTTATGTAAAAGTCAGAGATAGCCTGACCTCAAAGTTGTGTGCTTTCAAAGTGCTGTCTGTATGCCCAAAATTTGGAGGCTATTTGAAAGTTGTACAATGTTCTGAAGATCTATGGGGCATGCATGGGGAGGCAGAACTCAGCTCTCCTTTATGGTCTTTCCCTCCCTACTTGATCTGGGTGGCTTTGTGGTAGAGAAGATGATCTGGGGGCTCCTATCCAGCAAATAATACAAAAAGGGCCCTGATTCTGCTTTGGATTTCAGCTAGACTCTGTGAAAACATATGGACAATTTTAAAAGAGTCTCTTTCTCCCTTTGCTTCCAGATAAAAAGCATTTCCAGAAAAGTGGAGAAAATCATTGGGTAAATGTTCATAAAGGAAACTCTTCGAAATAATTCTGATAATGAGTAGCCTTAGGTGCCCATTTTATAAAAGAGTTACATTTGAGGGCTCAGTCAGACCTATTATTTCTCCTTAGCAAATTTAATCGTGTCTGTTCCTCTTTTATTATCCAGTCCACATTTTAGTTACTCAATAAAATCGTATTCTCATTTCTTCATGCATTGATTTACTCATCAAATATATTTTGGGTACTGACTAAGTGCCAAGAATTTTCTGTGTATTGGGTTAAAAGAATCAGAAAGAAAGGTCTTCATGCTCAAAGTTTCTTCTCTTTTAGTAAGCATTAACATTCTTCTCACTAACATCTAGAAATATCCCATGTCTTTTCCTGTATCTTTGATTTGCTCTCATGGTGATTATAATTTTTTGTTTCTTTTTGTTCATCCATTCTTCCAGATTTTAATAAATTAGTTCCAGTTTCCTTTGACATGAGTTATATGCTACCTTTTTCCTCTGACAAACTGCCAATATAAGAATATTTTTAAATTCACTTCTAATGTGATTATATCCTTGGAGAAGGGAATGGCAACCACTCCAGTATTCTTGCCTGGAAAATTCTATGGACAGAGAAACCTGGTGGGCTACAGTCTATGGGGTCACAAAGAATCGGACCCTACTGAGCATACACATACAATGTGATTATAATGTGGACATTTTAGTATTTGGCCACTGCCACAATATAAAAAGTGTGAAATCACACTTATCGGAGTTAAGATCTGGAGTACAGGTGGTACTACGGATCTGCAGGAGAGCAATCTCTGAAAACGTTTCCAGCAGTGCGGCTTAGTAAACACTGAAAACATCAGAAGCCTATCAAGCCTCGATTTCTTAACAGTACCTTCAGGGGATTCATGAGGATCTTGTGGTGAAAGAAGCACATGTCCTTTCTGCTTGACTTCAACAGCTGCCAGCAGTGCAATGCTGAGGCAGTCCAGATTTAACCCTCAGAAGAGTTATAAGATTATAGCGGAGACAGGCAATATGTAGTTTACAGTTTGAATATTTCAGCTTATGAACACACAAAATGTCTGTTTCAGTGAGGTGGAGTGCTGCTTAGCTGAGTAATTTCTATGGAAGAAAGGCTTCCACTGAGGCCTTTTAAAGATTAACTTATTAATTAGCCTTTATTTAAAGACATTTATTTATTGCCTATCATTATTATTTATTTTGTTATTTTAAATACACATCACATTAGTCACAAAAGTGATAAGCAAATATTGATTGGATAATTATTCAGAATATTATTGCTTTACATAGAAACCCATTATGACTAAATCTGTTCCCAAAGTTTTGGGCACAAACGATGTGATCTTCAATCTACTGTAATTCAATATAGAAGCTGATAATATAATATGAATATAATATGGAAATAAGGAGTCAGAAGGGAAGGAAGTAAAAAAGCAGGAAAAGAAGGAAAAGCGGACAATTGCAATGCACAGTGAAAACTGCCAAAATTCACACTGGTATGTGGCACTAACGATGTCAAGGAGGGGCACACAACCTCGAGTGATTGCAAGTGTATATGAGCGTGTGTACGAGATCGTATTGGAGGAGTCTGATCTGAATACTGAAGGGTAAGTAGGAATTAGCAATAGGAAGAAGTAGGGAAGAGAACAATCCAGGGGAAGCCAAGAGGCAGGGAAAGTAGACGCTAGAAGAAAGTGCTGAGAGATGAAGCTGGGAAGCAAGAAGGGGGTGTGCATGCATGTGTGTGGGCCCAGTCGCTTCAGTTGTGTCTGCCTCTGTGGACCCTAAAGACTGTAGCCTGCCAGGCTCCTCTTTCAATGTGGATTCTACAGGCAAAAGTACTGCAGTGGGTTGCCATGAATGAATGAATGAAGTCGCTCAGTCGTGTCCGACTCTTTGCGACCCCATGGACTAGCAGCCTACCAGGCTCCTCCCTCCATAGGATTCTCCAGGCAAGAGTACTGGAGTGGATTGCCATTTCCTTCTCCAGGGGATCTTCCTGACCCAGGGATCCAACCCAGGTCTCCTACATTCCAGGTAGACGCTTTAACCTCTGAGCCACCGGGGAAGCCCGGGTTGCCATGCCCTGTTGTCATTTAATGGCTAAGTTGTGTCCGACTCTCTGTGATCTCATTGATAGCAGCACGCCAGGCTTCCTCGTCCTTCACCATCTCTTGGAGTTTGCTTAAACTCATGTCCATTGAGTGGGTGATACCATCCAACCATCTCATCCTCTGTCGTTCCCTTCTCTTCCTATCCTCAATCTTTCCCAGAATTAGGGTCTTTTCGAATGAGTCAGCTCTTCACACCAGGGGACCAAAGTATTGCAGCCTCACTCTCAGTATCAGTCCTTCCAAAATATTCAGGGTTGATTTCAACCTTTAGGATTGACTGGTTTGATCTTCTCGCAGTCCAAGGGACTCTCAAGAGTCTTCTCCAGCATTACATTTTGAAAGCATCAGTTCTCAGACTTCTTTATGGTCTCACTCTCACATCAATACATGACTGTTGGAAAAACAATAGCTTTGACTACATGGACCTTTGTCAGCAAAGCAATGTCTCTGCTTTTTAATATACTGTCTAGATTTGTCATAGCTTTTCTTCCAAGGAGCAAGCATCTTTTAATTTCATGGCTGCAGCCATTGTCCACAGTGATTTGGAGCCCAAGAAAAAAAAATCTGTCATTCTTTTAATTTTTTGCCCATGTATTTGCCATGAAGTGATGGGACCAGATGCTATAATCTTAGTTTTTTGAATGTTGAGTTTTAAGCCAGCTTTTTCACTCTCTTTCACCTTCATGAAGAGGCTCTTTAGTTCCTCTTCATTTTTTGCCATTACGGTAACATCATCTGCATATCTGAGCATGTTGATATTTCTCTTGGCAATCTTGATTCCAGCTTTTAATTCATCCAGCCTGGCATTTGATATGCCCTGCTGCTGCTGCTGCTAAGTCACTTCAGTCGTGTCCGACTGTGCGACCCCAGAGACCGCAGCCCACCAGGCTCCACTGTCCCTGGGATTCTCCAGGCAAGAACACTGGAGTGGGTTGCCATTTCCTTCTCCAATGCATAAAGGTGAAACAGCTCAGTCATGTCTGACTCTTATCAACCCCATGGACTGCAGCCTACTGGGCTCCTCTATCCATGGGATTTTCCAGGCAAGAGTACTGGAGTGAGGTGACATTGCCTTCTCCTAGGTAGTCACAAAAGACTTTTTGTGGCAACTGAGCAGTTTGAATTTTACCCAAAACAAAATGGATAAACACTGAAGGGTTTTAATTAGTTTGTATACTTTAGGAAGCTCATTGTGGGAGTCATGGAGGTGCTGAACTGAAGGTACTGTGGGGGAGGAGGGCAGGCAGAGAACAGAGCCAGTTAGGTAACTGCTGCAATGAGTGAGGTGAGGCATGAGGAGTGCCTGAACTCAGGGAGTGGTGTCAGCATGCAAGATTGAAAAAGAATTCTGAGTATTAAGGAAGCAGAAATGACAGGATTTGGGCTATACAGAAAATATGGATTTTAACATTAATACTCTGGAAGACTGAAGCAAGTTGATTTCTCAATTGTCAAAATGGTGCACATTTTCTACCTTCAAATTAATACTAATCCAATTCATGTTTTTGAAGTAGACAGTCATCACTGCTATAACCAGGGCATCTTTACCTCTGAGGAATATTGAGAACTGTTATATAGATAACTTTCTGGGCTGCAGTGTTTAATGTCACTTGAATCTTCACATGCTATTAAGTAGCCAGATTAAAAAACCACTTGGCAGGTATTTTTAAGGTGTGGATAGATTAAAATCCCTTGTTAAAGTAATTTACATTTCAGGTGCTTTCTGATAAAGTACAGAATGCAGTTTTTCTGTTTATCTCTTCTGGATAGCATAGTTGTCCCAAAGTGCCAGGTATCTAATAATCTCCATTTTGTTGAGATATGGAGAGCCTCCTAAGTATTGGAGTGGGTTCATTAGACAGTAAGTGCTAGACTTTCACAGGCTGCTCATTCTGAGGGGTTTCTGAGATGCTCTTCTTTTTACGAAGGGCAGACCTTGTTTGCTCTTTATTAAACTAATACTGCTAAGTCATAGCCTCCATCGCACTGGGGAAACCAATTCTGTACCTTACATAAGAATCCTCATAAAATAGTTTATTAATATCCAGTAAGTACATATTAGGTTTAATCCTACCCTTCTAAATATGGGAAGTTAGACTCTACCCTTGGAGAACGGAAATTTCTGCTTTATTTATCATGGAGAGGACAGCAAAAGAAAACACTGACTTCCTCTCCTTGAAATCTTCAGCAGGTTTATTTGTTATTCACAAGTGTGCACAGAAAAGCTGTGTTTCGATGTAATAAGAAGAATATTGGAGTAGTAAATGGCAACCCACTCAAGTACTTTTGCCTGGAGTGTCTCATGGACAGAGGAGCCTGGCAGGCTACAGTCCACAGGGTCGGGAAGAGTTCGACACGACTGAAGCAACTTAGCACGCATAATAAGAGGAACATAGAAGACACAGTGTGTTATTTTGCCCACCTACCACCTCATAGCAGATGGAGATAATTACCATGTTTGATGCTGTATTTGTACAGGGTAAATTAACTGTTTCTGGTGAGATCCAGTGTGAGAGTCAGACAGACACTTGTGGGGGAAGTTGAAGTAAGAAAACAGCATGATTCTGTTACCAACATGAAAAGCGGTCATTTTCTCACCTTGTTCCTGATTCTGACCATTTGCTGATCCTGAAATTAGGTTAAAAGAAATAAATCGTACCATATTTCCTGAAGTGAAAGATGTTGGGTGAAAAAGTAATTGTTCTGGTGTCAAATTATATGGAGAAAACCGGCTGGACAAAGCCAAATAGATTTAGTTACTGCAGTTTTTCAAAACCTTTCAATGCTTCTATAACAACCATGAAAATAAGAACCAAAATATTTTGAGTCCCAGTGTGTGTCAGTGCTTGTGTAGATGATTTATAGGAGTATATCAGTGACCTGCAGAACACTCAAAAACAGATGGCAAAGATCGATAGTGCAACTGATGTTAGAATCAATACTCAAAATAATGTGAAACTTTGAGCTCTTGTTAACAAAAATGAATAGTTTTGCATATAGTCTAAAAGATCAATAAAAACAAAAGCCACTCTAAATAATTTGACTAAGAAAAAGCAACATTTGTCAGCAATGCAAATGGTTTACGTTTCTTTTTTTTTGTCCATCAACTCAGTATGTGACAACAGTCTATAAAAAAAGTTGGATGCAAATTTTCTTTTCTAATGGCCTTTGCACTTAACATATCTGAATAGATAGTACTGCTGCTACTGCTAAGTCGCTTCAGTCATGTCCGACTCTGGGCGACCCCATAAACGGCAGCCCACCAGGCTCCCCTTTCCTGAGATTCTCCAGGCAAGAACACTGGAGTGGGTTGCCATTTCCTTCTCCAATGCATGAAAGTGAAAAGTGAAAGTGAAGTTGCTCAGTTGTGCCCAACTCTTAGCGACCCCATGGACTGCAGCCCACCAGGCTCCTCCGTCCATGGGACTTTCCAGGCAAGAGTACAGGAGTGGGGTGCCATTGCCTTCTTCGTAGAGCAACGCTATTCAGAACTTGGCCAGAATGTTGCACGATGGAGTATAATATATTAGAAAGCAAATGATGAAATATCTGAGTAATGATCCTTAGCCTCTTTTAGGATTACTTCTTTGAGACTTTATTAAAAACTATATCCCTTTTCCTTTACATAATTAGTATTGTCACAAAATCCCTCCTGTGAAATCACAGGGTTCACAGACTAATGTTAAGATACCTTTCAATTAGAGTAGCAGTTGTAAGGAAGACAGAGGAAGAAGGGTAGAGGAAATCATGTTAGTTGAAGAACATGTGAAATAATTAGAAATGTTTAGGTTGGAGAATTAAAGGTCTTAGGAGACCTGAGTAATGTGATAGACATTCCCAGTGCTTACCAAGATCAAGTTTGCTTCTTCTCCTGGCGCACAGAGGACTGCGTTTTCATGGGATTATTGCCAGCCATTGGGGCATGACCAGAGAAAAAGTGTGTACAGTTTCTGAGCTGTACCACCTCATTACTGCTGTGAAGTGCCTCAGTTCTCTTTCCCCCTCCTGTTTACATAGATGAGGCAACATATTCAAGGTAGTGAGGTTAATGGTGGGGAATTTTCTACCTGCTTGGGTCTCTTAGTAACTATGCTAACTTATAATAACCATGCAGTGTGAAATTAGTCTTGGTTGAGCTAAGCAACTGGGGTTTGGGGGTTATTTTGCTTTGATAGCATAATTTATCTTATTCAGATGACTGCTGCTGCATTTATTTTTCAAAAGCAACCTTATTGTGGCATAATTGATATATAAAGAACTCCACATATTTAATGTGTACATTTTGATGAGTTTGGTCAAAAGGCATTTTCCCCCTATAATTTTAATTGTAAAAGAGATTTCAAAATACTAGAAAGTAGACATTGGCCAGACTATTTCATTGTTTGAACTTATACCAAATTTGTCCCCAGCATCATATGCTCTTAAGCTCACTGTATGAGGTGGCTCTCTTCCCCTAGCTAACCTGTCCTGGGACCCAGAGCTGGCATGGCTCAATGGAAAGACAGATGACTTACTGTGGGTCCACTAACTACATTTAGGCCTTTGGCAGCATTGGTCAATCAGTCATTGTAGGACTGGTGGAAGTGGAAGACTATGAAGGCTTGAATTGCTTCTCTCTGGGCAGAAGTTGTGCCCATGTGGCTACATTTAAGCCTAACTTCCATTCATCATTTGTTACACTGAAATTAAAAATAAAGCACACATGATGTCTAAACAAAGGGGCTCAAAAGCATGAGATTTTCAGACGTTCTGCCTTCCTCTCCCTAGTTTTNCCTAACTTCCATTCATCATTTGTTACACTGAAATTAAAAATAAAGCACACATGATGTCTAAACAAAGGGGCTCAAAAGCATGAGATTTTCAGACGTTCTGCCTTCCTCTCCCTAGTTTTATGTATGTAGTCTACACACACAGAGATGGGGCACAGCATACTTGTGCCTTGTTTAAAACCTACAGGTAATAATCTTAATTTTGGTTGCCATGAGAATACAAAACTGTTACTTGCTACCAGAAGATCTCATGCCTCATGAAGAGGATTTCCCATGATCTCCACAATAATGAGGAAGAACTTTCTAATGATTAGACTTAATGAAAAATTAAAGGACTCAATTGTCTCCTCATAGGTAGAAATATTCAAATAGCATTTATATGAAAGACAACAGGCATCAAATAGGGGATTGGACTCACTGACCTCTAAATGACAATCAAAAACTAAGAATGTATGGTTGTTTTTGCTTAAACGTCTCTAGTCCCATTTATTTTCTCAGGCTCTTTTGTCATGAGCAATGGACCAGATGTGTTTTTATTAATGCATATAAATTATGAGCAAACATCTTATACAGATGTTACTTTTCAATCTAGGCTGTAGGTATAAAAGCCCAAATTTTAAAGATAATAAACATTGTTTGCATATAACTAGTGTATGCAGTTAGAGTAGAATTGAATCATTCGAGAAAGTGTCGGTAGCATGNAAGAGCTGACTCATTGGAAAAGGCTCTGATGTTAGGAGAGATTAGGGGCAGGAGAAGAAGAGGACGACAGAGGATGAGATAGCTGGATGGCATCACTGACTTGATGGACGTGAGTCTGAGTGAATTCCACGAGTCAGTGATGGACAGGGAGGCCTGGCGTGCTGCGATTCATGAGGTCACTAAGAGTCGGACATGACTGAGTGGCTGAAGTGAACTGAAGTGAACAGAGAAAGTATGTCTATTAGTTTGCTTGTAGACTGGAAAGGTGAAGTATACTACTCATTCTGTTTAATCAAAAGAAAGTAGAGATTTGGGGGCTTTGTTGTTATACTTCATATCAGATTTTCAGTCTCATTAGTATGATATTGCAGTTAAATATAGTTTGCATAATATACATATTAATGGAAAATCACAAAGTTCTTTTGACTAAAAAATAGAAGAGGGCACTTTTTGTCTAATTAATTGAATATATTGTACTAGGCAAGATCATGGCGTATAGAAACATCTTCAGAAATCTTCCTTTTTGTGGAGTTTGACCATAAATCTTTATTTTTATTTATATATTTTTAAATTTTATTTTTACTTTATTTTACTTTACCGTATTGGTTTTGCCATACATTGACATGAATCCGCCACAGGTGTATACGAGCTCCCAATCCTGAATCCCTCTCCCATCTTCCACCCCATATTATCTCTCTGCATCATCCCCGTGCAACAGCCCCAAGCATCCTGTATCCTGTATCGAACATAGGCTGGCGCTTCATCTTTTATGTGGGAAAAATGTGATCTGAAAAATGAAACCCAGGTGATACTAGTGGTTATGGCCCTAAACAGGAATGACTTATGTCAAAGACCAGTTGTATTTTATATCAAAGCCTGAAATATGAAATTATGAATTAAGATGGAATGCATTTCTCTTGAATTTGGAAACAGAATAGAGGAATATTATGTATCAGCATGCACAGTGCTGTAGTGTGATTTCAATGTACATAAGATCTTAGTATCAGTATAGAACCTATGCCTCCTGCATGGGGAGCGTGAAGTCTTAACCACTGGACTGCCTGACCTGATTTTTAAAAAGTGGATATCTGAACTCCCAGTGTTAATGCCATTGTGAGCAAACTCTATATATCAGCAGCTTCAAAAACCAACAGTGAAATGCTTCTAANTGCCTCCTGCATGGGGAGCTTGAAGTCTTAACCACTGGACTGCCTGACCTGATTTTTAAAAAGTGGATATCTGAACTCCCAGTGTTAATGCCATTGTGAGCAAACTCTATATATCAGCAGCTTCAAAAACCAACAGTGAAATGCTTCTAAAGATGAGAAATTTTAGCTTAAAGAAGGTGAAGCAAGTTTCTGTGAAAATTAATCTTAAATCAAAATAATCCTTGGGAAGAAAAAACAGCTTCTGTGACCCTTCCAGACTAGTCTTCAGAGTTTCATAATTTTGGAATTATCAGGCATTTTTATAACTATTTTTTTAAGAAAAATATTTGTGATTTTGCATGTTTTTCTTTTGAGGTGAATTTGTTTTGCTGCTAATTTTGAAGTCCCACAGGTTCCTTTAAGTCTTTCAGACAGGTCACAGCAGACTGGCTGTCAATAAAAGAGCAATTTGTCTTTTAAACTTAATGCACTAAACAGCTCCTTTGCTGACACCGTCTATTGATTGCAGCCTGAAGAGTTTTGCCCTTTCTTTTCAGAAAGCCTTAAGGCTTTGTATTGTTATATTGCTTTGTATTGTTAACGAGGCTAAATTCTGCTCTGTTCCTTTTGCTTAGCTCTTACTAACATTCACTACAAAACGTTGCATTTTTTTCTTCTTGATATTGCACCCCACAATTGTTAGGGAATTACACATTTATATAAACTGGAATTTTCTTGTGCATAAGTGCTAGTTGCTTCAGTCATGTCCAAGTCTTTGAGACCCTATGGACTTGTAGCCTGCCAGGTTCCTCTGTCCATGGAATTCTCCAGGAATTCTCCATGCCCTCTGGAGAAGGACATGGCAACTCACTCTAGCTGAGTTTTCTTAATAGATTGTTATAAAAATAGTTATTTTTTCCAATAGTTTCAAATTAAGTTGAATTTGAAAAGGACCATTTTGGTCCTTTTGGTGTTGACATATATTTTAAGGAAAGGCATGAGACCTTTTGATATGCAAATGGGTCATGATAAGTTAGAAAACACTTAGGGTAGTGTACAAGATGACATACATTTTATCTGAATTTAATAAGTGAGGAAACTGAGGCTCAGAGATGAAATGATTCAGTTATGTGGTGAATTAGTTACAGCTGAACCAATAACCAGCTTCAACATCCTAGTTCAATGCCTTTTCCACCCCCTGCAGCACCCCTGGAGTTGACTCTGTGACAAGGTCCAGTTCTACTTAAGTCTCTAGGATGTGAGGCATAGAGGTCCTTGTTTCCCTATGCTCCTGCTAGAAAGGAGTTTATTTTTTAAAGACTGAGATGGCCTACTCCTGAAATTGGAAAGGTGGACTCAAAACAGCCTTGGGAACTGGATGCCCTCTCCACCCATCTGGCCAAACATTGTCTCTTTATGGATGGCCTTTGTTTACAAATTGTGTCTGCTCCCTCAGATTTCCGACTTGCACTTGACTACTGCTTGCCGCTTTGGCTCACCAAGTTTCTCCATTCATACTCTAAAATGTGGAAATTGGATTTGGCCCCCTTGTTTTCCAGGGCTAAACTGTGTCATCAAATAGACTGTGGCCCTAATAACTTTTGATCAGGTGCCAGCCCTGTACCAAATATCTGGGGGCAAGTTGGGAGACATTGTGTGGGGCCAACTGAGGTTTTGCCAACAGTGGGGTTGTGGACGGGGTTTTTTAGTATGGTGTGTGGGCATAGACAGTGCAGGTTTTTTTTTTTTTTTAATGCATTAAAGTTCTTAGTTTATTAGCATAGACAGTGTTCTGAAGCTTGGCCAGTCCATTATCGGTCTCTTCCCTACGGTGGCTCAGATGGTAAAGCATCTGTCTACAATGCGGGAGACCTGGATTTGATCCCTGGGTCGGGAAGATTCCCTGGAGATGGAAAGGGCAACCCACTCCAGTTCTCTTGCCTAGAAAATCCCAAGGACTGAGGAGGTTGGTGCAGGCTACTGTCCATGGGGTCGCAAAGAGTCAGACACAACTGAACGACCTCATACTTCACACTTAGGGTAGTATAATAATCATCTGAGACATTTCAAATTATGTTGGAGCCAAAGAAAATGTAGTATAAATGTACTATCCCTTAAGGCTTCTTTTTTGGTAGTGATGCAAGACACTACTATTCACGTTTTCACTGGCCAAAGAGAGTTGCAGGGCTGTGTCAAAATTCAAGTGAACAAAGAAAGTTTAATTCTGTTATATGCTCATAAGGAGAAAATAAAAATATTCATAATTAGTCCTAATGAGTGAAAGGAGAATCTAAGTTCTTGTTCGTGGAACCAAAGAATGAACTTCACAAGCACACAAACACTCATGGTAGTAAGGGAAGAGTTTATTAAAGAGAAGGAAAGTATAAACCTCTCAGCATAGACACTGAAAGGGGGTAAAGAGTCCCCCAAAGGAGAGACTTACAGCGGTTTTATATCTTTAATCTGTACATATTTGATTGCCTCTTGTCCTTAAAATATTATTTTTAGCCAATCATTTTAAAGGTAAAGACACTTAACATCTTCTGGTTTCTCTTGATTCTCAAATTAAGTTGCCACCCTTTTTCATGCCCCCTGGCCATTTTACAATGGAGCAGATGTATGGGCTTAAGATTAATTATCACCAGTTGTTTCTCACATAGGCATATGGAACAGATGTTAATTACTGCCCTTCCCTGGATCTGAGTGTTGAAAATTTGTCAGACCAAGGACACATTTGAGGAATTCAGGGCAAAGGGTATAGCTTTAGGTTAATAGAATGAGATGCTAATGACAAGACTGAAGTCTCAGAGTCCTACACTTACTGCCTAATAATTTCTACCTCATGAGTACCACAGAAATCACGCCTACATTTTGGTATTCATATTTTAAGAAAATGTCCCTTTTGAAGAATTTGAGACATGAGGAATTCTTTTCTGAGTGCTTCACATTCATGATTTGATAAAATAATTATTTAGATTTATTTAAAGAAGATTATCATATACATAGACTGTAATAAACTTTTCTTGGTAAATTAGCATCTGTTAAATGTCCTGATAACTCTCTCTGTCCAATCTGGATGCCATTATCTTGTTATAGCTAATAATTTGGTTAATCTGGTTTGACAACAAAACTAATCCTTGAAGGAATTCTTTAACTTGGAACTTTAATAACCATGAAGGATTAGTTGAGCATCATTAGACACAGTCTATAATGAAAACTTTACATAGTATACTGAATGAGTTAAATTGATATATCTCAAGCTATAGTTAATAGTTGAACAACAGTTTTGTGTTCCAAAGCTCCATTTATATTTGGATTTTAAAACATAAGTATATACTGCAGTACCACCCAGTCTGTGGTTGACTGAATCTAGAGAGGTAGAACCATGAATATTGAGGGACAACTGTAGAGTTATATGCAGATTTTTGACTTGCAGGGATGGGCACCCTTAACCACAACATTGTTCAAAGATCAGCTGTAGAGCAAATATGCAGACTAGTCCCATTTAAAACTTCAAATTTTATAAATCATAGGTTGCAAATTCATAAGTCTTTTCTGATTTCATTGTTTTTGTTGTATAGTTAGTTGTTCTCTGAGTATTATGCTATTATCTTTTTTTTCTGAAATTGATACTTTTTTCCTACTGAAGAAAAGTTTTTAATCTAGTGTGTATGTATTTGTGTGTGTGTATGTGTGTGTGTGTGTGTGTGTGTGTGTGTGTGTGTGTGTGAGTCGCTCAGTCATGTCCAACTCTTTGTGAAACCATAGACTGTAGCCCACCAGCCTCCTTTGTCCGTGGGATTCTCCAGGCAAAAATGCTGGAGTGGGTTGCCAATGTGGTTCTCAAATTTGATTGAACATTAGAATATCCTAGGGAAATTTCTATAATCTTTTCCTGAAATTGTAGCTAAAGCAATTCCCAGAGAGTAGATTTTAGATGGAGTCTGCAATTTGTATTACTCAGGAGATACTGATGGTGCCNTTCTCAAATTTGATTGAACATTAGAATATCCTAGGGAAATTTCTATAATCTTTTCCTGAAGTTGTAGCTAAAGCAATTCCCAGAGAGTAGATTTTAGATGGAGTCTGCAATTTGTATTACTCAGGAGATACTGATGGTGTCTTTAACTAAATATGTCACATATTATCAGTGATGTATACTTACTAATTATTGAATAGCAAACTAAAACTCAAGCAGGCAGCAAATGCACAGAAACCTTTCACAGTGAGACCAAGATTACCCCAATTTAGTTTTTACTAATAATGTGATGTTGGAAAAATTAAAGTACTGTCTTTACAGGTGCTTGAAAGAGGTAAATAGCATAATGTATGTAAAATGCATTTCTTTGCAAGCAGCAAGCTTTTAAACAATTATTGGCCTGTATTGCAATAGTTCTTGTGAGCTGATATTGCTTGGCAATTTTTATTTTTATCTTTCTTAAAATATAAGTTNAAAGAGGTAAATAGCATAATGTATGTAAAATGCATTTCTTTGCAAGCAGCAAGCTTTTAAACAATTATTGGCCTGTATTGCAATAGTTCTTGTGAGCTGATATTGTTTGGCAATTTTTATTTTTATCTTTCTTAAAAAATAAGTTTTAAGAGTACAGCATTATGATTTGACATCTATGTACACTACACAGTGATCATTACTACAAATGTAGTTGTCATACATCATCTCCTTCACCCAATTTACCCACCATTCTTCATTTCCCCTCAGGTAATCACTAATCTAAAGCAATGGCAAACCTAGATAGTGTGTTGAAAAGCAGAGACAATACTCTGCCAATAAAAGTCCGTATAGTTAAGGCTAAGGTCTTCCCAGGGATTATGCATGGTTGTGAGAGCTGGACTATAAAGAAGGTAGAATGCCAAAGAATTGTTGCCTTTGAACTATGGTGCTGGAGAAGACTCCCCAGAGTCCCTTGGACAGCAAGGAGATCAAACCAGTCAATTTTAAGAGAGATAAACCCTGAATGTTCACTGGAAGGACTGATGCTGAGGTGGAAGCTCCAGGATTTTGGTCATCTGATGTGAACAAATGACTGATTGGAAAAGTCCCTAATGCTGGGAAACATCGAGAGCACAAAGAAAAGAGGATGTCACAGGATGAGATGCTGGACAGCATTACTGATACAATGAACATGAACTTGGGCTAGCTCCAGGAGATGATGAGGGCCAGGAAGGCCTGGTGTGCTGCAGTCCATGGGGTTGCAAAGAACTGGACACAACTGTACAATGAAACAACCACCACCACTAATTTGTTCTCAGTCTGTTTTTTGTTTGTTCATTTGTTTTCTTTTTAGATTCCACATATGTGTGAAATCATAAGGTATTTTTCTTTCTCTATCTGATTTACCTTCACATAATACATTCAAGGTCCATCCATATTATTGTAAATAGCAGGATTTGATTCTTTTTTTATGGTTGAGCAGTAGTCCATTAGAACCATCGCTTTTCTTGCCTTCCCCTAAGTGCTCCATAATCTCTTTCTTACATCCTCTCCTGCCACTGTCCACATTTACCACAGTGCTCTAGGCACAAAGTGTTTGCTGTTTATTTAATGCTCCAAGAAAAAGCTCTACTTTGGATCTTTGTCTTTGTTTTCCTTTAGCTTGNCTTTTCTTGCCTTCCCCTAAGTGCTCCATAATCTCTTTCTTGCATCCTCTCCTGCCACTGTCCACATTTACCACAGTGCTCTAGGCACAAAGTGTTTGCTGTTTTTTTAATGCTCCAAGAAAAAGCTCTACTTTGTATCTTTGTCTTTGTTTTCCTTTCGCTTGCAATCTCATTACCAAGATTTCTGAATTCTGCTTCTTCCCCTACTTCAAGAGTCTACAGAAATATAAAGATTTTTGCTGGTATTTTCTTGACTATCTGATTTTAAATGGCAACGTTCAATTCCTTTTTTCCCTATTTCTGCTTTATTTTCCTCCATAGCATGTCTCAGTGCTTGAAAGAACTATCCATTTATTTATTTTCCCTTGTTTTTCCCATATTTTCCCTTATTTAAGAAAAAATACCCCATGAAGCAGGAAGTTATATCCCCAGGTTTTTTTTTTTCCTTAAAAAAGCTAGGTATAACTTTATGTTTAATAAAATGTTCCTGGCTACAGGAATAAGTGAATAAATTAATAAATAATAACACTTCAAAATATGTGAAAAATATAGAAAAATAATAAAACTTCAAATTTGTTTTTTCATCTTTTGATAGATAAAACAGACTAAAAAATAGAGATAAAGGGACTTTGAATAATACTCCCTTTAATACTTAATTTAATTAAATTAATCCCTTTAACTTAATACTAAATAATTCCTGTTTTCTAACAATGAATATGATACTAAATACTCAATGTAAAAAAGTCAAACCTACAACTGCTTGGAAATTGAAAATTTCTTTCCTCAATAATTCTTAGTCAATGTGTCATAAATAACAATAATATATCTGATTTTAGACTCTTCAAATAAAACTATAAACAAACAAATCAAACTCTATATCAACAACAACAGATAAAATCACAGTTACTCAATCTGATTTCAGTTCAGTCACTCAGTCATGTCTGAGTCCTTCCGACCCCATGAACCGCAGCATGCCAGGCCTCCCTGTCCATCACCAACTCCTGGAGTCCACCCAAACCCATGTCCATCGAGTTGGTGATGCCATCCAACCATCTCATCTTCTGTCATCCCCTTCTCCTCCTGCCCTCAATCTTTCCCAGCATCAGGGTCTTTTCAAATGAGTCAGCTCTTCACATGAGGTGGCCAAAGTATTGGAGTTTCAGCTTCAACATCAGTTCTTCCAGTGAACATCCAGGACTGATCTCCTTTAGGATGGACTGGTTGGATTTCCTTACAGTCCAAGGGACTCTCAAGAGTCTTCTCCAACACCACAGTTCAAAAGCATCAATTCTTTGATGCTCAGCTTTCTTTATAGTCCAATTCTCACCTCCATACCTGACCACTGGAAAAACCATAGCCTTGACTAGATGGACCTTTGTTGACAAAGTAATGTCTCTGCTTTTTAATATGCTGTCAAGGTTGGTCATAACTTTCCTTCCAAGGAGTATGTGACTTAGAGAACTTATTTAATAAATTCAACCTGGTAAAATATTCATTTGCATATGTATTGAAATCCATTGATCATAGGGATACACTAGCTTCTAAACAACTAATAATTCTTAAAATAAAATAAAATGCATTTAAATAGGCATATGTTGGAAAAGTTTTAAAATATATATTTTATGTTCCTATAAAATATTTATAAATTTTCACTCATGTATTCAAATGTGTTTTCTTATTATATCTCATATTTACTACTTCAATAAAAAATATTTTATTCTGAGGCTAGTAATAAAATCAAATTAATGTCTTGGCATGTCTTTTACCCTCTTTTCATGTTATGTATATCATTCTATTGTTAAGAGAGGGCCCACCTGTGGTTATGAAGAGCCAAGACTCATTTTCAAGCCATTGAAAAGTGTAAGCAAAAATCCCATGGCTGGAGACAATGCATAAAGCAATAAACTCCTCCTGTCTCATAAACAGTGAGCCTTGAAAGCTAAGCACTTACGACAGCAGGGGCATTTACTACTAAAGGCCACTCTGGGAATCATCTACCATTCTGGGAATATTGTGGAAGTGAATAGAGCAAGATTATCATGCCAAAGATATGAAGAGTTTAAAACTTTTATCATTTTTATTTTGTTTGCAGAACTTGAAGAAATAGATGTAAGGAAATAGAATTAGTAAGCAAGGAAGCATATTATTTCATACAAGTACTGTGTGAGCTGTGGGGAGAGCAGAAAGATGAATAGGTCACTTACTAGCAATGCCATTGGTTTAGGAGCATTCTCTAATGCCTAGCAAATGATAAATGTGAAGGAAGAAATAAATAGGTAAATATTGTTTACATAAGAGTGATCAGACTGCTCATAAAAATGTGTTTTAACGTTATACATCAATTATATTTAAATTTAAAAATGAAAATAAAAAGCAAGACTTCAGCTGGAATGTAAACTAAATAAAAAACTATAGATTCTTTGTACATTACATAATAGTGTGCCTATTTTAAGAAAGACAAAGACGAAGACCCAAAAAGTAAACCGTTTCAATTTCTAGAGTACCATGCTCTACCCAACTGAACTAGCTAGCTAGTTGGATCAATTTTTAGATAAAACTTTCTGACTTTTACCATACGTCAGTAATCCTGCCAGATGTCTTCCCCAAATCCTCCTTTAATATTAACACATCATTAGATCCACAAAGTCACTTCTTTTTCCTTTCTCAAATATTAGCTGGCTTGCTAATGTCACTTTAGCAAATGAAAACTTTTGATGATAGCCATACTTGGAATTGGCTATGCATACATGCTCAGTTGCTCAGTCATGTCTGACTCTTGGTCACCCCATGAACTGTATAGCCTATCAGGCTCCTCTTTCTATGGAACTTTCCATGCAAGAGTGCTGGAGTGTGTTTCCAATTACATCTCCAGGGGATCTTCCCACCCAGGAACTGAACCCATCTGTAAAGTCTCCTGCATTGGCAGGCAGATTCTTCACTGAGCCACCTGAGAAGCACTTGTACTTAGAATTTAGGATCTTGGTCAAGAAGATCCTCTGGAAAAGGGAATTGCAGTCCACTCCAGTATTCTTGGCTGGAGAATCCCAAGGACGGAGGAACCTGGCAGGCTACAGTCCGTGGGATCGCAAAGAGTTGGACACGACTGAGCAACTAACACTATCACTAGTACTACTACTACTAAATTATATAAAAGGTTTGTTGAAACACGATGCCTGGCAACTGCTGAATATCAAGATAAAAATATTCCTATGCTAAGAATTGGTGGCTCAGTCAATAAAGAGTCTGTCTGCAATGTGGGAGACCCAGGTTCAATCCCTGGGCAAGGAAGATCCCCTGGAGAAAGGAATGGTGATCCACTCCAGTGTTCTTGCTTAGAGAATTCCATGGATAGAGGCACCTGGTGGGCTACAGTCCATGGGCTCACAAAGAGTCGGACACAACTGAGTGATTAACAATCTGAAGAACTATTAGAGAAAAGGAAGGAGCTGTGATCTTGTGAGTTTGTAGAAGTGTAAACTGATTTCCCTTTCACCTCTGGTGTAGCAGACAGGGGCATTTACTTGAGCAGTGCCCCAGTGCTGCAGGGCAGACTCAAGAGACCAAGGCCAGTTACAGATTAATCCTAACAGCTCTCCTTTCACACATGTTATCTGCTTTCCCTCAAACTTGGTTAGTTGGGTCAGGTAAAGTCCCTTGGATTGCAAGAAGATCCAATCAATCCATTCTGAAGGAGATCAGCCCTGGGATTTCTTTAGAATGAATGATGCTAAAGCGGAAACTCCAGTACTTTGGCCATCTCATGGGAAGAGTTGACTCATTGGAAAAGAGTCTGATGCTGGGAGGGATTGGGGGCAGGAGGAGAAGGGGACGACAGAGGATGAGACGGCTGGATGGCATCACTGACTTGATGGACGTGAGTCTGAGTGAATTCTGGGAGTTGATGATGATAGGGAGGCCTGGGGTGCTGCGAGTCATGGGGTTGCAAAGAGTCAGACACGATTGAGCGACAGAACAGAACTGAAGGGACTGAACCAAAAATACCCCAACACCTTATGAAAATAAAACCTGAAATAAGTGCAAACACTAGCTAATTCAATTTTTGTCTAAAATCTCAAACATGTTTCCCCTTTCTTTTAATTTTATCTGGTTTAAACTCATTCTGAGAAAAGAAAGGATGTTGTTAGACAGGGATAATCTACAATTGGACCATAATTAATTATCCCACAAAATTTGGAAATCATATTCAATATATTTTGTATAAGAAAAAAATGTTGATCTCAAGAGGCAGGTTAGGTGGTCTGGTATTCCCATCTCTTTCAGAATTTTCCACAGTTTATTGTGATCCACACAGTCAAAGGTTTTGGCATAGTCAATAAAGCAGAAATAGATGTTTTTTCTGGAACTCTCTTGCTTTTTCCATGATCTAGCAGATGTTGGCAATTTTTTCTCTGCTTCCTCTGCCTTTTCTAAAACCAGCTTGAACATCAGGGAGTTCACGGTTCATGCATTGCTGAAGCCTGGCTTGGAGAATTTTGAGCATTACTTTACTGGCATGTGAGATGAGTGCAATTGTGCAGTAGTTTGAGCATTCTTTGGCATTGCCTTTCTTTGGAATTGGGATGAAAATGACCTTTTCCAGTCCTGTGGGCGCTGCTGAGTTTTCTAAATTTGCTGGCATATTGAGTGCAGCATTTTCACAGCATTATCTTTCAGGATTTGAAACAGCTCCACTGGAACTCCATCACCTCCACTAGCTTTGTTTGTAGTGATGCTTTCTATGGCCCATTTGACTTCACATTCCAGGATGTCTGGCTCTAGATGAGTGATCACATCATCTTGATTATCTGGATCATGAAGATCTTTTTTGTACAGTTCTTCTGTGTATTCTTGCCACCTCTTCTTAATATCTTCTGCTTCTGTTAGGTCCTGTATCGGGCCCATCTTTGCATGAAATGTTCCCTTGGTATCTCTAATTTTCTTGAAGAGATCTCTAGTCTTTCCCGTTCTGTTGTTTTCCTCTATTTCTTTGCATTGATCTCTGAAGAAGGCTTTCTTATCTCTTCTTGCTATTTTTTGGAACTCTGCATTCAGATGCTTATATCTTTCCTTTTCTCCTTTGCTTTTCTCCTCTCTTCTTTTCACAGCTATTTGTAAGGCCTCCCTAGACAGTCATTTTGCTTTATTGCATTTGTTTTCTATGGGGATGGTCTTCATCCCTGTCTCCTGTACAATGTCACGAACCTCCATCCATAGTTCATCAGGCACTCTATCTATCAGATCTAGGTCCTTAAATCTATTTCTCACTTCCACTGTATAATCATAAGGGATATGATTTAGGTCATACCTGGATGNTCCGACCCCATGAACCGCAGCATGCCAGGCCTCCCTGTCCATCACCAACTCCTGGAGTCCACCCAAACCCATGTCCATCGAGTTGGTGATGCCATCCAACCATCTCATCTTCTGTCATCCCCTTCTCCTCCTGCCCTCAATCTTTCCCAGCATCAGGGTCTTTTCAAATGAGTCAGCTCTTCACATGAGGTGGCCAAAGTATTGGAGTTTCAGCTTCAACATCAGTTCTTCCAGTGAACATCCAGGACTGATCTCCTTTAGGATGGACTGGTTGGATTTCCTTACAGTCCAAGGGACTCTCAAGAGTCTTCTCCAACACCACAGTTCAAAAGCATCAATTCTTTGATGCTCAGCTTTCTTTATAGTCCAATTCTCACCTCCATACCTGACCACTGGAAAAACCATAGCCTTGACTAGATGGACCTTTGTTGACAAAGTAATGTCTCTGCTTTTTAATATGCTGTCAAGGTTGGTCATAACTTTCCTTCCAAGGAGTATGTGACTTAGAGAACTTATTTAATAAATTCAACCTGGTAAAATATTCATTTGCATATGTATTGAAATCCATTGATCATAGGGATACACTAGCTTCTAAACAACTAATAATTCTTAAAATAAAATAAAATGCATTTAAATAGGCATATGTTGGAAAAGTTTTAAAATATATATTTTATGTTCCTATAAAATATTTATAAATTTTCACTCATGTATTCAAATGTGTTTTCTTATTATATCTCATATTTACTACTTCAATAAAAAATATTTTATTCTGAGGCTAGTAATAAAATCAAATTAATGTCTTGGCATGTCTTTTACCCTCTTTTCATGTTATGTATATCATTCTATTGTTAAGAGAGGGCCCACCTGTGGTTATGAAGAGCCAAGACTCATTTTCAAGCCATTGAAAAGTGTAAGCAAAAATCCCATGGCTGGAGACAATGCATAAAGCAATAAACTCCTCCTGTCTCATAAACAGTGAGCCTTGAAAGCTAAGCACTTACGACAGCAGGGGCATTTACTACTAAAGGCCACTCTGGGAATCATCTACCATTCTGGGAATATTGTGGAAGTGAATAGAGCAAGATTATCATGCCAAAGATATGAAGAGTTTAAAACTTTTATCATTTTTATTTTGTTTGCAGAACTTGAAGAAATAGATGTAAGGAAATAGAATTAGTAAGCAAGGAAGCATATTATTTCATACAAGTACTGTGTGAGCTGTGGGGAGAGCAGAAAGATGAATAGGTCACTTACTAGCAATGCCATTGGTTTAGGAGCATTCTCTAATGCCTAGCAAATGATAAATGTGAAGGAAGAAATAAATAGGTAAATATTGTTTACATAAGAGTGATCAGACTGCTCATAAAAATGTGTTTTAACGTTATACATCAATTATATTTAAATTTAAAAATGAAAATAAAAAGCAAGACTTCAGCTGGAATGTAAACTAAATAAAAAACTATAGATTCTTTGTACATTACATAATAGTGTGCCTATTTTAAGAAAGACAAAGACGAAGACCCAAAAAGTAAACCGTTTCAATTTCTAGAGTACCATGCTCTACCCAACTGAACTAGCTAGCTAGTTGGATCAATTTTTAGATAAAACTTTCTGACTTTTACCATACGTCAGTAATCCTGCCAGATGTCTTCCCCAAATCCTCCTTTAATATTAACACATCATTAGATCCACAAAGTCACTTCTTTTTCCTTTCTCAAATATTAGCTGGCTTGCTAATGTCACTTTAGCAAATGAAAACTTTTGATGATAGCCATACTTGGAATTGGCTATGCATACATGCTCAGTTGCTCAGTCATGTCTGACTCTTGGTCACCCCATGAACTGTATAGCCTATCAGGCTCCTCTTTCTATGGAACTTTCCATGCAAGAGTGCTGGAGTGTGTTTCCAATTACGTCTCCAGGGGATCTTCCCACCCAGGAACTGAACCCATCTGTAAAGTCTCCTGCATTGGCAGGCAGATTCTTCACTGAGCCACCTGAGAAGCACTTGTACTTAGAATTTAGGATCTTGGTCAAGAAGATCCTCTGGAAAAGGGAATTGCAGTCCACTCCAGTATTCTTGGCTGGAGAATCCCAAGGACGGAGGAACCTGGCAGGCTACAGTCCGTGGGATCGCAAAGAGTTGGACACGACTGAGCAACTAACACTATCACTAGTACTACTACTACTAAATTATATAAAAGGTTTGTTGAAACTCGATGCCTGGCAACTGCTGAATATCAAGATAAAAATATTCCTATGCTAAGAATTGGTGGCTCAGTCAATAAAGAGTCTGTCTGCAATGTGGGAGACCCAGGTTCAATCCCTGGGCAAGGAAGATCCCCTGGAGAAAGGAATGGTGATCCACTCCAGTGTTCTTGCTTAGAGAATTCCATGGATAGAGGCACCTGGTGGGCTACAGTCCATGGGCTCACAAAGAGTCGGACACAACTGAGTGATTAACAATCTGAAGAACTATTAGAGAAAAGGAA
This sequence comes from Raphicerus campestris, assembly GCA_006410735.1. Classification (NCBI taxonomy): domain Eukaryota; kingdom Metazoa; phylum Chordata; class Mammalia; order Artiodactyla; family Bovidae; genus Raphicerus; species Raphicerus campestris. The sequence goes on from SJYW01047007.1 coordinate 253,204, forward strand.
GGAGTTGTGATCATGTGAGTTTGTAGAAGTGTAAACTGATTTCCCTTTCACCTCTGGTGTAGCAGACAGGGGCATTTACTTGAGCAGTGCCCCAGTGCTGCAGGGCAGACTCAAGAGACCAAGGCCAGTTACAGATTAATCCTAACAGCTCTCCTTTCACACATGTTATCTGCTTTCCCTCAAACTTGGTTAGTTGGGTCAAGTAGAGTCCCTTGGATTGCAAGGAGATCCAACCAATCCATTCTGAAGGAGATCAGCCCTGGGATTTCTTTAGAGTGAATGATGCTAAAGCTGAAACTCCAGTACTTTGGCCATCTCATGGGAAGAGTTGACTCATTGGAAAAGAGTCTGATGCTGGGAGGGATTGGGGGCAGGAGGAGAAGGGGACGACAGAGGATGAGACGGCTGGATGGCATCACTGACTTGATGGACGTGAGTCTGAGTGAATTCTGGGAGTTGATGATGATAGGGAGGCCTGGGGTGCTGCGAGTCATGGGGTTGCAAAGAGTCAGACACGATTGAGCGACAGAACAGAACTGAAGGGACTGAACCAAAAATACCCCAACACCTTATGAAAATAAAACCTGAAATAAGTGCAAACACTAGCTAATTCAATTTTTGTCTAAAATCTCAAACATGTTTCGCCTTTCTTTTAATTTTATCTGGTTTAAACTCATTCTGAGAAAAGAAAGGATGTTGTTAGACAAGGATAATCTACAATTGGACCATAATTCATTATCCCACAAAATTTGGAAATCATATTCAATATATTTTGTATAAGAAAAAAATGTTGATCTCAAGAGGCAGGTTAGGTGGTCTGGTATTCCCATCTCTTTCAGAATTTTCCACAGTTTATTGTGATCCACACAGTCAAAGGTTTTGGCATAGTCAATAAAGCAGAAATAGATGTTTTTTCTGGAACTCTCTTGCTTTTTCCATGATCTAGCAGATGTTGGCAATTTTTTCTCTGCTNCTGGCATGTACTTATTCTTTGTTTCCCTCTCTATCTCAAATTACAAGTTCCACTCATTCTGCCCTCTCAACAGTTCATAGCTAATGTAATTATGTGATTGAATTTCTTTCATATCATGCAAGGAGATGAATGATGTACAAATGTCATCTTTTATTAATTCATGCACTGTTTGCCAAGGAGTTGACTCAAGCACAATTACTGCTGTTTCATTTAATTTAAGATTCATACTTTTTTTTTTACTTTTGTAAAATGATGGTCTTTTAGGGAACAGAATCTAATGTATATTTTTGAAATTCAGTACTTTACAATTTATAAACCAAATAATAATGAACACAGCCCCTCTCAAAAAAATATATTTTTCTTTAAAAATAATATTTCTTCTGTTTTTCACAATTAGAAAATGAAGATTTTGTTTTTATACCACTTTATTGATTCTACATAATGTCTTTTAGATATGAGTGTATTAACATGTGATAAATAGGAAATGCTCATAAATGCTTTCCCACAATCACAATTTCTCTTTGGTAAAACTTTTTTTACTTGGTCATAGTAATATTTAAAATTTTTTGTAAAATGTTAAGATTTTGTTCTAAAATGTAATAAATGGTTTAATTTTGATAATAATATGTGCACAGATAATATATTCATGTCTTTGTGAATATCTTGTTTTGATATTGAGATAATATTTTCAATAATCAATTCTTAAAAGTCAAAATATATTAACTCACCTTCCATTGGGAACTATAAGGATGAAAATGCTTGAATTATCTTAAATCAAGACACATCATTTTTGGCTTTTATATGTTCTCTTTTACTAAGGTCATCTGTCTTCATAAATGTTTCATTGAGCTATAATTAATATTATTGTTTTCTTCTCTGTTTCTAGGCAAAAGCTTTATGAATGAGCTCTCTAATTTAGGCAAATTGGAAACATTTATATTTGTTAATTTTAAATATTTAGATACATTCTTTATAAATNGGTCATCTGTCTTCATAAATGTTTCATTGAGCTATAATTAATATTATTGTTTTCTTCTCTGTTTCTAGGCAAAAGCTTTATGAATGAGCTCTCTAATCTAGGCAAATTGGAAACATTTATATTTGTTAATTTTAAATATTTAGATACATTCTTTATAAATTCCTTCCCAAATTTAATAATATTAATATTGATCTCATACTTTTTAAAAGTTTCACCATATTTATAGGTATTTCTCAGGAAATTCAGTAAGTGATTATATGCTGTATTATATTATTGGTAGTCATTATTTTTGGGTTTAAGATCCAAAGGTTTTAAGATTCAGAGCTGCTAAATTGTTGGATACTTTTTGTAGTGTGATTCAGCAGACTTACTCTGAAAGCCAGAGAGTAAGGGTCTTGGGGGTCAGATTTCTTGGTAGCTATTCAACTTTTATACTGCATGTGAAAGCAATCAAAGACAATATGTAAGTGAATGAGCATGTCTGTGTTCCAATAAAACTTTATTAACAAAAATAGGCAATAGGCTGGACTTGAATGTCAAGCTGTAGTTTATAGAACTTTGATCTACAGCAAAATCTAGTAATAATGCTCACAGTGGCTAAATAGAAAGCAAGAATGCAGCAAACCTGGTGCATTTGTCTTTACCTGAAGACTCTTGTTTTGGGTAGTAAAGAGTTGGGCTCCTATAAAAAGATTATATGCTCTGCTCTTTTTCCTAAACACCCCTTTACTTTATTTTCTCATTTCTGAAAGTTGGGCAGAAGAAACATTTAATTATTTTATATTAGACCGTACTATAAAAATAAGTATCACATCACAATCAACACTACACTTTGGTACAGATAGAGTAGGGAATAGTGGAGACTGTAGTAGGGTGGATCATAGAATGCAGGAAAGAGGCCTATATGTCAACTGTGGACTGAAAAGTGCTCACCTTTCTTCTCAGTCTAACTCTCACATTCATACATGACCACTGGAAAAACCATAGCCTTGACTGGACGGACCTTTGTTGGCAAAGTAATATCTCTGCTTTTTAATATGCATTCTAGGTTGGTCATAACATTCCTTGCAAGGAGTAAGCACTGAACCTTAGTCACAGAAAACTAGCCAATCTGATCACACAGACCACAGTCTTGTATAACTCAATGAAACTAACCCATGCCATGTGGGGCCACCCAAGAAGGGAGGGTCATGGTGGAGAGGTCTGACAGAATGTGGTCCACTGGAGAAAGGAATGGCAAAGCACTTCAATATTCTTGCCTTGAGAACCCCATGAACAGTATGAAAAGGCAAAATGATAGGATACTGAAAGAGGACCTCTCCAGGTCAGTAGATGCTCAATATGTTACTGGAGATCAATGGAGAAATAACTCCAGAAATAATGAAGGGATGGAGCCAAAGAAAAAAACAATATAAGGTTGTGGATGTGACTGGTGATAGAAGCAAGATCCGATGCTGTAAAGAGCAATGTTGCATAGGAACCTGGAATATAAGTTCCATGAATCAAGGCAAATTGGAAGTGCTCCAACAGGAGATGGCAAGAGTGAACGTTGACATTTTAGGAATCAATGAACTAAAATGGGCTGGAATGGGTGAATTTAACTCAGATGACCATTGATGACCAAGGGATNTGGAATATAAGTTCCATGAATCAAGGCAAATTGGAAGTGCTCCAACAGGAGATGGCAAGAGTGAACGTTGACATTTTAGGAATCAATGAACTAAAATGGGCTGGAATGGGTGAATTTAACTCAGATAACCATTGATGACCAAGGGATTCCTACTATGGGGAAGAATCCCTTAGAAGAAATGGAGTAGCCATCATGGTCAACAAAAGAGTCCGAAATGCAGTACTTAGATGTAATCTCAAAAACGACAGAATGATCTCTGTTCATTTCCAAGGCAAACCATTCAATATCATGGTAATCCAAGCCTATGCCCTAACCAGTAATGCTGAAGAAGCTGAAGTTGAATGGTTTTATGAAGACCTACAAGACCTTTAGAATTAACACCCAAAGAAGATGCCCTTTTCATTATAGGGGACTGGAATGCAAATGTAGGAAGTCAAGAAACACCTGGAGTAACAGGCAAATTTAGCCTTGGAATATGGGATGAAGCAGGGCAAAGACTAATAGAGTTTTGCCAAGAGAATGCACTGGTTATAGCAAACACCCTCTTCCAATAACACAAGAGAAGACTCTACACATGGACATCACCAGATGGTCAACACTGAAATCAGATTGATTATATTCTTTGCAGCCAAAAATGGAGAAGCTCTATACAGTCAGCAAAAACAAGACCAGGAACTTACTGTGGCTCAGATCGTGAACTCCTTATTGCCAAATTCAGACTTAAATTGATGAAAGTGGGGAAAACCACTAGACTATTCAGGTATGACCTAAATCAAATCCCTTATGATTATACAGTGGAAGTGAGAAATAGATAAGGGACTAGATCTGATAGAATGCCTGATGAACTATGGATGGAGGTCCATGACATTGTACAGGAGACAGGGATCAAGTCCATCCCCTTCAAAAGAAATGCAAAAATGAAAAACGGCTGTGTGAGGAGGCCTTACAAATAGCTGTGAAAAGAAGAGTTGGTCATTAGCTATAAATATATGTTAAAGAAGTTTCCTGATTAGAATGTATTTTATTTAATTAGTGTCACTAGAGCAGATCTTTGCATTAGTGGCTATTTATTTTTTCTGCCTATTATTTAATTTATGTATATCAAGTATTTGATATGATCTAGTACTTGATAACTAGAGAAGATATGTTCTAGTTAATAAATAGTTTTATCTATTTTAAAAAAGAGAATATGAGAAACCATCTTTACACATAATTAACTGTGATTAACAGTGGATACTAGCTTAGTCATAATTGGATACTTAAAGTTTACCTACAATCCAGTAATTAAGAGTATATTATTGAATCTTAACATCCTCACCAAGCTGAAGAGGAACTAGGTAGAGGCTGTCTTGATTTGTTCATTAAATGAGGAGTAGGACCATGAAATTTATGTTGGACCCCCTGAAAATAAGTCGTCTTCTTGGATAATAGGAGGTACTGAAAATGGAGGAACATCTGTGAAAAGTTTAAAATTAAACAGATGCAAAGGNAATCCAGTAATTAAGAGTATATTATTGAATCTTAACATCCTCACCAAGCTGAATAGGAACTAGGTAGAGGCTGTCTTGATTTGTTCATTAAATGAGGAGTAGGACCATGAGAGTTATGTTGGACCCCCTGAAAATAAGTCTTCTTCTTGGATAATAGGAGGTACTGAAAATGGAGGAACATCTGTGAAAAGTTTAAAATTAAACAGATGCAAAGGGCAAAATGTAGAAAGAGGAGGTAAAAAATGGCTATAGTGAGTATGGGTATGTAGATTGAGCATGGCTTCCCTGGTGGCTCAGTGGTAAAGAATCCATCTGCCAATTCAGAAGACATGGGTTTGATCCCTGTGTCAGGAAGAGCCCCTGGAGAAGGAAGTGGTGGCCCTCTCTAGTAAATGTGCCCGTGAAATCCCATGGACAGAGAAGTCAGGAGGGCTATAGTCCATGGGATCGCAAACAAATCAGACACAACTTAGTGCCTAAACAACATAGACTGAGTAATAAAGGCAGATGTTAAAGGAGCATAAGGAAAGTGTCAAAAGTTCAGGATCAAGTGGCAGATGAACTCTGAGTGAGGGCAAGACCCAACTGAGACTAGATTTTACCAGGAATAATGAAGATACCTATTATCTGATGAGGAAAAGACATAGTCATAGCAATTAATATTTAAAGTTAAATATTATTTCACTATGAGAGTAATGAAATTTGTGGCAAGGATTTGAGAATAGTTGGTTCATCAGCTCCCTCAGAATTGATCCTTGAAATATTAATGGAGGAAATAAGCCACACCTGAAACCAAGACACTGGTAGCTGATTGCAAGTAAAAATTGACTATGAATCATTCCACACTGGGCAAAATTCTGGAACTTTCTAAATATTTTCATATATGTGTAAGTAAGAAAGCAATACCACTGTAGCTGAGGAGTAACCAGATGCTAGTGAAGCTAAAGGGTGAGCTTGAATGACGTGATAATATTATAGTTTTAATAGCTCTGACAGTTGTGAAAAATGTGATGCTATTTACCTTTTGAATTTGATCTAATTAAGAATGAAAATGTCTGTTCTCATTTTATCCCCCATTGTAAGGAGTAACTAACTCAACTTGATCCAAAGCAGATTTAGCACAGCTTTTGGATGTGCTCCTTACCTCATATTCCTAGTAGTAATGTTATTGGAAGATGTCTCAATTATATTGTGATGTGTGACAACTCCAAGGTGAAGTTGGCTATAGCTGTTCATAGCTTAGAAGTATTTGGATGGCCTAATAATTTGTGTAGGGTAAATCTGAGAGTCTCCTCATACATTGTATTCTTACCCATGGGTTAAATATCTCTCCATCCCTCCATCCCTCCCTTTCTCCTTTCTCCCTTTTGCTTCTCTCCCTCTCTCTCTTGCCCCCTTCCCCTCCCTCCTTCCCTCTCTCTATTTATCTCCTCTTCCTCAGCACTCACACCTAGTGCCAAATACTGAAGGATCATTTCTTAGATGATCCACATATCTTAAATATATTATAAGCATTCTATTATATTTGTTATTTCCCACCTATATGGCATAATCAGAATACAAATTACTAACAATGAAAAGAAAGCCAATTTACTGTATATGATTATGTATCATCAGTCCCCCATGTCCCTTTTCATTAACCTCTTGTTCAGGCAGGAAATTTCTCATGAAGGAAATATTTTCATAGGATACTTATGAGAATGCCATTGTTTGACTTGTTCTAATAGGAAAAATTGTCAAGGTTAAACTATCTCCAAATATTCTTTCAAAATCAATATATTCCTTGAAGAAGCCTCAAGGAGTAACACTTCAATCTTACTCTATCCAGCAAAGATATAAGCCCTTTCTTGATTTGTTATTCTTGACATAGCTACATTAGAGGTAGACATTTTATTCAAAGGGTAGTTTTTCCTAGCAGAGTAATTCAATTAATTTATTTAACTTGAAAAAAAAATCTTATAAAGAGAATTGCCAAATTTAGCAAAAAAAAAAAAAAAAAGTAGGATGCCTCATTAAATTACTCCTAATTGCCTTATCCATATACTCATTGAAGTAAAATAAAAGTATGATGTAAACCATACTTATATTAAAAAAAAACATTATTAACATGTGATATATTGTCCCAAAGTTACAGTTTTTTGATTATATGCCTCTGATAATTTACCTCTCCTTAACAATTACTTGTTTTGCAAAATTTGCTGGAAGAAAATTCCATGCAGTTACAATATATGTTCCATTTACATAATAGCATAACATCTACTGTGGTCACATTCAACGTATTTTATTCTTTTACTCACTGAATATTTATTAGAGAGAAAATACACTCATAATGGCATCATGATCCAGTATACTGAACATGTACTGACATAAAGTTAACAACTGTGAGAACTGCTCTATAAATTTGATTTGTTGAAGCATAATACCATCTTTATGATATAATAATTATCCACCTTAAATTGGAATTACTTTTATTAATAAGCAATGTTGTCCATTTTAAGTACAGCCTCATACTTAAAGGTATAAAAAGTTTAGCAGTTCTTTCTTTAATGTACTCAACAAATTTAAGCAATGAAATAGTTTTAATTTGATTGTATTTCTCTCAAGTTGCATAATTATATTACTAAAAAGATTTTGGATATTAACAAACAATAAATAAGTAGAGCTCATTCAATTTGCATCCAGTCACTCATTTGTGTCCAACTTTTTGCAACTCCATGGACTATAGAAGGCCAGGCCTCCCTCTTCTTCACCATCTATAGGAACTTTCTCAAATTCATGTCCTTTGAGTCAGTGATGTCATCCAACCATCTCATCCTCTGTCATCCCCTTCTCCTTTCACCTTCAATCTTTCCCAGCATCAGGGTCTTTTCCAATGAGTTGGCTCTTCGCATCAGGTAGCCAAAGTACTGGGGCTTCAGCTTCAGCATCAGTCCTTCCAATGAATATTCAAGATTGATTTCCTTTGGGATTGACAGGTTTGATCTCCTTGCAATCCAAGGGACTCTCAAGAGTCTTTTCCAACACCACCGTTCAAAATCATCAATTCTTCAGTGCTCGTCCTTCTTTATGGTCCAGCTCTCACATCCATACCTGACTACTGGAAAAATCATAGCTTTGACTAGACTGATCTTTGCTAGCAAAGTGATGTCTTTGCTTTTTAATATGCTAGGCTGGTTGCTGGAGTTCAGCTCCAGCAGCCAGGGAATCAGCCTGAAGGGGTGAGTGGTGTCGGTGGACAATGATGTAGCCTCTGACTCGAGGTACAGGGCTACATGTTTATTTCAAGCTTCAGGTTTTCTTTTATACTTTGACAAAAGCATTAGGTCAGAGGTTTGACATTTTTAGTTTCCCCCACCCAGATTTATTGTCTCCAGAAATCATTGTTGCCCTACAAACAGAGTTCCTGCTTCAGTGATTCTCTCAGAATTGGCTTTGCTATTATCTACTTCCTCTTATGTGTCCTATACTTCACTGGTGATTATATTGTAACTCATGCTACATTCCTCAGTTTATTTCTTATCTTTCTAAATCTTGTTTGCCCCTAGCATCTTAAGATCACTATCTCCTAAAAAGGCTTCTAGCTATTAATGTCTCTAAAATACCTAATCTCTATAAGCTATAGTAAAATATGCTAACACTACAACATTCCTTAAACTTTTAGCTTCTAACTATTCTTGAAAGTAAAAAGTGAAAGCGAAGTCACTCAGTCGTGTCCGACTCTTTCTGACCCGTGAACTGTAGCCCACCAGGCTCCTCTGTCCATGGGATTCTCTGGGCAGGAATACTGGAGTGGGTTGACATTTTCTTCTCTAGGGGATCTTCCCAACCCAGGGATCAAATTCAGGTCTCCCGCATTGCAGGCAGATGCTTTAACCTCTGAGCCACCCTAAATCCTGAGCTTAGCAAATTTCTTTTGCCATAAATATTTCCCTCACAAACAGCTNAACCCAGGGATCAAATTCAGGTCTCCCGCATTGCAGGCAGATGCTTTAACCTCTGAGCCACCCTAAATCCTGAGCTTAGCAAATTTCTTTTGCCATAAATATTTCCCTCACGAACAGCTCTCAGATAACAATCCTTCCCGTGGCCTCAAGCTGTGGCTTATGTGCTCATCCTGGAACATTCTTTGTAAAGATCCTTGAACAAATGTCAATGGTTACTTTATAGATTATTTTCTGGGCACAACTGCAGAAGGCTTTGTGCTATTTCATGCTTTTCTCAAGAACAATTAGCACCTTAACATTCTTTCCAGCCAACTCAACTGAAGAAAGGAAAGAACAAGTCAGAATCACAAAACCTAACTCCTTCATCCTGGGTCTGTGCCCGTGGAATGAGGAGAGGGGGTTGGGGCCATGCCTCCATTTTGTCAGTAATGCCTAACATGGCTCCTGACAGTTGGTCATAGCTTTTCTTCCAAGGAGTGTTTTTTTAATTTCATGGTTGCAGTCACCATCTGCAGTGATTTTGGAGCCCAAGAAAATAAAATCTGTCACTGTTTTCATTGTTTCCCCAACTATTTGCCATGAAGTGATGAGACTGAATGCCATGATCTTAGTATTCGAAAGTTGGGTTTTAAGCCAGCTTTTCATTCTCCTCTTTCACCTTTCATCAAGAGGCTCTTTAGTTCCTCTTTGCTATTCATCATAAGAGTTCATTCAATAGTTTTTTATTATTATTATTATTATTGTTTTAAACAAGAAACTTTTGCCTCTTTTCTACCGAAGTGAAGGGTAATTCACTTATTGAAGTACATAATTCAGTACTTCAAGTAGACTTAGATACCTCTCAACTATGTTTGTTAAGGTGGACAAATGGATTCATGTTGATGTATGGCAAAACCAATACAGTATTGTAAAGTAAAAAAATAAAAAAAGAAAAGTAAATAAAATAAAAATAGATTTTCAAAAAAAAAGTAAGAACTGAAAAATACTGATAACATCTAAACATAATTACTTGATTCAAACAGTATAACTACTGAAGGAAGAAGACAACGTCTTCAGTGTCAATAGAAAGGTCATCAGATGCTGTTTAACGTTTTAGAAAATAAGGATGGACAGTCATCTCCTTCTATAGAATGAATCATGCTTTGATTGAACTTAATAATAACATGTCTGCACCTTTATACATTCACAAAAATATATTTTCTTTACCAAAAACAATACAATTTTTCTCATTTACTTCTAACTTAATAAGACTTTGCGTAGTATTTTTTCTCAAGGCACATCTGGATAAGATTTTACTCACAATAGTCTTATAAGGGAGTCTTTTTACAAGAAAATAAAACAAACAATATATTGCACTAGCAAATGAAGGAATTACTTCTGCATTATTATTACTGTTACCAAGCCAAACTTGGGTCAGCTCACCCATGTGCAAGTTAAGCCAATTTATCGATGCTGGGTTGTGTTGAAGAAAGTATAATATTTATTTTAGGGCACCAAATAATGAGAATGGACAGCTCAAGCTCAAAAGACCTCGTAGAAGGTTTTCAAGGAAGGGATTTGAAAGGAATTATAAGAGGGGAATGTAGGGTACATAATCAGCTCATGCACAGTTCTCTGATTGATTGGCCTCAAGGTAAAGTTTCAAGAATCATTGACCTTCTGATTTCAACCAGTCAATGGTCTATGTTCTTGCAGTTATGAATTTTCATCTGATGGGGGTCTGCTTCCTATAAAAACAATTTAGGAATGTGGGTCAGTCCTTTATCTATATCATCTATATCTTTCAAGAAACTGATCCAGACATTCTGTCACGTGGCAGATATGTAGTATAAACTGTTACCAGTTTCCTGGCCCAATGGCTATTCTTTGTTTTCTACATCTTCACATTTTCTAATGTTTAACTCTTTTTTTTTTTTTTATGATGATTAACTCTTGAGTCAGCCTTTTGAGGTTGCAAAAGCCTTTTACTTCAAAGGAGAAGGACATGGGTGGTTGTTTACATTTTCTATCAGGCCCTTTTCTTTGATACTCCTTAATTTGAGGGGAACAGTTTCAGGAAAAGGAAAGGAGTAAAGTTTTGCAAAAAAGATTAATCATAAACTCAGTAGAAAACTCAGTTTTAGGGAGACTCATTTTCATTACTTCCATCCTTGGATATGTCATTAAAAATATGAGGCATTTAGATCTTTGATAATGCCAGTAAGAGTAAAAGGAGCCATTACTTTTTTGTTTATTTATTTGCTTTTTTATTCTAGCATGTATCTTCCTGGCAATTGAAAACTTGCTTGGAACTGAAAATAGTTTTGTTGGGGTATAGAAAGACATAATATTATATAGTGTGGAAGGTTAATTTAAACTTTCTTTTTGTGATTATTTCATTGTCTTCATCTAAATTTCTCTAGCAAAAGTTTTATCTTGACACTTATTTTGGTACTAGCTGAATCAGTAAGACATGCTTAGCTATTAGTATATGGTGGTTTATATCTGACTTTCCACCAGTTTTGATTTTGGTTAAATAATTGCACACTGTACAAATTACTTCAAAATAAAGTTTTCCTCATTTAATAAAAGTTCATAAAATTAATTCAGAAATACACACTACCAAGTGTTTTGGCATTTTGGGTTTCATATATACACAAACTTAAAAATAAATTAAGATAATAGCAGTAACCAAAAGAATTGGATACTGAATTTGATCATCTCATAGTAATGGGCATATCTATCATTCAAAAGTTTGAACTCATAACCAACAGTAAATGGGTGTTGAATTATTGAAAAATGGGGAACATGCACGTTTATAAGTCAAGCTCATTCTGATATAAAAATGGGGAACTTCCCATTTGCCTTCAAGGAAGAAATGTATTTGGAAGACACTATCTCTCCAATCTTACATAAAATTTTGAGAAGGCAGGTGTTCAGGGACTGGTAAATTTTCAGAAGCAGAAGTGTTTATTTAGGCATTGACAGATTTGCATCTGTGTTAGTGTGTTTGTTTTTAAATTTTTATTTACTTATTTGGTGTATGGGGTCTAAGTTGCAATAGGTGACCTTCAGGCTTAGTCACTCCACAGCATGTGGGGTTCTCAGACCAGAGATAAAACCTGCTAGATCACGAAAGAAGTCCTGTTAGTATAATTTTGAGAGTAAGGCTGCTGTGGATGTTTGCCTTTCAGACACTTTGGCACTGATGCAAGACAGTTGCTAATTGGCTGTTATCCAGAGTAAGGGGCTGTCATTGACTGGCTGACTTTAGAGAAGGCACACTGATCTAGTTTTCTCTAAAGGTGGTTACCCCTGGTTTAGCACCTGAGATTTTAACTAAAGAATAGTCTTGTACTTTCTTGAATATGAAAATAAATATTTTTAATTCTCATTTCTTCATTTTATTCTTTCTCTTCTACCAGATTTTCAGGAGAGGCCATAAGGAATATCCAGATTTTTATTTGTGGTGGTATGATTCTTACTAATTGTAGCCATTTAAATGATTTAAGCATTAATAACTATAGCCTAAAAATAATTATGATTATTTTTTAAAGTGTTGAGAAAAGCTGAGTACAAAGCCTTTAAGACATTCTGAAAAAAGCCAACACAGGATGCAGGACAAAATCATTAATTATAGGAGATGTCCTATATATACAGGAATCTTGCAACTCTACTTATGAAGCACATGATTCCTCTAATTAGATCTCTGTCTATACATTTTTCTCACTTACCAAAATTGCCTTTGATTCATTGTACAACATTTTGAACAGAAGTGGGTTTTGATCCAGAATTCTAAACATGTGTGACTTTCACTTTTTTTTTTTCCTCCAAGGAAAACACATCATAATAGTATTCTGAGTAGGAAAATGCCTAAACACAGATCGACATCTGCTTTTCATCTCAGTTTTCTTGTCATAAGATTAGATTTTTAAAAATATCCTCTATTTCAGCAGATGAACACATAAGCATGAGCAAAGCTGATTTAGAAGTGGTTGATCTCTGAGCGATTTAAATTTTTATAATCCTGGACAAGAATTTCCAAAAAAAAAAAAAAAAGGCCACTAAAAGAAACCATTGAAGTCTAAGGCACAGATGGACAAAATCTTCTGCTTGGGATCACACAGCCTTAGAGCTAGGTTTAGATTTTGGATTTCCAGACTCCTGGCTGTCATTCCATTTCTCTTCTGTATGCTGTATAGCTTTGTGAAATGATTGACTCCATGGGCCTGTCTTTATACAGACACGTTTAAAAATCTTTCTACTACTTACTAGCTGGATGAATAGGTCAAGTTATTTAACTACCATTAGCCTCAAATTTCCAACAGTCAAAGATATAATGATACTACTTGCCTCATACACTTGTTGAGAGTATTAACTGAGATCAGNAAAAGTAAGAACTGAAAAATACTGATAACATCTAAAAATAATTACTTGATTCAAACAGTATAACTACTGAACGAAGAAGACAACGTCTTCAGTGTCAATAGAAAGGTCATCAGATGCTGTTTAACGTTTTAGAAAATAAGGATGGACAGTCATATCCTTCTATAGAATGAATCATGCTTTGATTGAACTTAATAATAACATGTCTGCACCTTTATACATTCACAAAAATATATTTTCTTTACCAAAAACAATACAATTTTTCTCATTTACTTCTAACTTAATAAGACTTTGCGTAGTATTTTTTCTCAAGGCACATCTGGATAAGATTTTACTCACAATAGTCTTATAAGGGAGTCTTTTTACAAGAAAATAAAACAAACAATATATTGCACTAGCAAATGAAGGAATTACTTCTGCATTATTATTACTGTTACCAAGCCAAACTTGGGTCAGCTCACCCATGTGCAAGTTAAGCCAATTTATCGATGCTGGGTTGTGTTGAAGAAAGTATAATATTTATTTTAGGGCACCAAATAATGAGAATGGACAGCTCAAGCTCAAAAGACCTCGTAGAAGGTTTTCAAGGAAGGGATTTGAAAGGAATTATAAGAGGGGAATGTAGGGTACATAATCAGCTCATGCACAGTTCTCTGATTGATTGGCCTCAAGGTAAAGTTTCAAGAATCATTGACCTTCTGATTTCAACCAGTCAATGGTCTATGTTCTTGCAGTTATGAATTTTCATCTGATGGGGGTCTGCTTCCTATAAAAACAATTTAGGAATGTGGGTCAGTCCTTTATCTATATCATCTATATCTTTCAAGAAACTGATCCAGACATTCTGTCACGTGGCAGATATGTAGTATAAACTGTTACCAGTTTCCTGGCCCAATGGCTATTCTTTGTTTTCTACATCTTCACATTTTCTAATGTTTAACTCTTTTTTTTTTTTTTTTATGATGATTAACTCTTGAGTCAGCCTTTTGAGGTTGCAAAAGCCTTTTACTTCAAAGGAGAAGGACATGGGTGGTTGTTTACATTTTCTATCAGGCCCTTTTCTTTGATACTCCTTAATTTGAGGGGAACAGTTTCAGGAAAAGGAAAGGAGTAAAGTTTTGCAAAAAAGATTAATCATAAACTCAGTAGAAAACTCAGTTTTAGGGAGACTCATTTTCATTACTTCCATCCTTGGATATGTCATTAAAAATATGAGGCATTTAGATCTTTGATAATGCCAGTAAGAGTAAAAGGAGCCATTACTTTTTTGTTTATTTATTTGCTTTTTTATTCTAGCATGTATCTTCCTGGCAATTGAAAACTTGCTTGGAACTGAAAATAGTTTTGTTGGGGTATAGAAAGACATAATATTATATAGTGTGGAAGGTTAATTTAAACTTTCTTTTTGTGATTATTTCATTGTCTTCATCTAAATTTCTCTAGCAAAAGTTTTATCTTGACACTTATTTTGGTACTAGCTGAATCAGTAAGACATGCTTAGCTATTAGTATATGGTGGTTTATATCTGACTTTCCACCAGTTTTGATTTTGGTTAAATAATTGCACACTGTACAAATTACTTCAAAATAAAGTTTTCCTCATTTAATAAAAGTTCATAAAATTAATTCAGAAATACACACTACCAAGTGTTTTGGCATTTTGGGTTTCATATATACACAAACTTAAAAATAAATTAAGATAATAGCAGTAACCAAAAGAATTGGATACTGAATTTGATCATCTCATAGTAATGGGCATATCTATCATTCAAAAGTTTGAACTCATAACCAACAGTAAATGGGTGTTGAATTATTGAAAAATGGGGAACATGCACGTTTATAAGTCAAGCTCATTCTGATATAAAAATGGGGAACTTCCCATTTGCCTTCAAGGAAGAAATGTATTTGGAAGACACTATCTCTCCAATCTTACATAAAATTTTGAAAAGGCAGGTGTTCAGGGACTGGTAAATTTTCAGAAGCAGAAGTATTTATTTAGGCATTGACAGATTTGCATCTGTGTTAGTGTGTTTGTTTTTTAATTTTCATTTACTTATTTGGTGTATGGGGTCTAAGTTGCAATAGGTGACCTTCAGGCTTAGTCACTCCACAGCATGTGGGGTTCTCAGACCAGAGATAAAACCTGCTAGATCACGAAAGAAGTCCTGTTAGTATAATTTTGAGAGTAAGGCTGCTGTGGATGTTTGCCTTTCAGACACTTTGGCACTGATGCAAGACAGTTGCTAATTGGCTGTTATCCAGAGTAAGGGGCTGTCATTGACTGGCTGACTTTAGAGAAGGCACACTGATCTAGTTTTCTCTAAAGGTGGTTACCCCTGGTTTAGCACCTGAGATTTTAACTAAAGAATAGTCTTGTACTTTCTTGAATATGAAAATAAATATTTTTAATTCTCATTTCTTCATTTTATTCTTTCTCTTCTACCAGATTTTCAGGAGAGGCCATAAGGAATATCCAGATTTTTATTTGTGGTGGTATGATTCTTACTAATTGTAGCCATTTAAATGATTTAAGCATTAATAACTATAGCCTAAAAATAATTATGATTATTTTTTAAAGTGTTGAGAAAAGCTGAGTACAAAGCCTTTAAGACATTCTGAAAAAAGCCAACACAGGATGCAGGACAAAATTATTAATTATAGGAGATGTCCTATATATACAGGAATCTTGCAACTCTACTTATGAAGCACATGATTCCTCTAATTAGATCTCTGTCTATACATTTTTCTCACTTACCAAAATTGCCTTTGATTCATTGTACAACATTTTGAACAGAAGTGGGTTTTGATCCAGAATTCTAAACATGTGTGACTTTCACTTTTTTTTTTTCCTCCAAGGAAAACACATCATAATAGTATTCTGAGTAGGAAAATGCCTAAACACAGATCGACATCTGCTTTTCATCTCAGTTTTCTTGTCATAAGATTAGATTTTTAAAAATATCCTCTATTTCAGCAGATGAACACATAAGCATGAGCAAAGCTGATTTAGAAGTGGTTGATCTCTGAGCGATTTAAATTTTTATAATCCTGGACAAGAATTTCCAAAAAAAAAAAAAAAAGGCCACTAAAAGAAACCATTGAAGTCTAAGGCACAGATGGACAAAATCTTCTGCTTGGGATCACACAGCCTTAGAGCTAGGTTTAGATTTTGGATTTCCAGACTCCTGGCTGTCATTCCATTTCTCTTCTGTATGCTGTATAGCTTTGTGAAATGATTGACTCCATGGGCCTGTCTTTATACAGACACGTTTAAAAATCTTTCTACTACTTACTAGCTGGATGAATAGGTCAAGTTATTTAACTACCATTAGCCTCAAATTTCCAACAGTCAAAGATATAATGATACTACTTGCCTCATACACTTGTTGAGAGTATTAACTGAGATCAGTCATGTAATATGTTTAAATAGTGCTTAGCATATAATCTATGTTCAATAAATGTTAGTTATTATTTCATTATATAATACTGCACCATTATTGAAGGAGTATATGTGAATGATATAAATGACCCTACAGCAGTTGAATCGATGCTTAAAATCGTCTACCAGTAGTAGGTTGTGGGGTCTATTCTGCACATTTACTTGAAAAGTTTGGATCTGTGAATTATTCTTTGCACTATATTGATTACATTGGCCAGTTATTGGTATGACAGCCACATCTCAGTCACTGAATGCAGTGCAATTTTTTTTTTCTAGAATGTAGGTTTTCAGGGGACTCATCTTCAATTATTCAGGAATTGATGCTCTTGTTTGGCGCAAATCCCCTGAGATTTAGAATTCTCCACTGGGTTCTGTGCATTTGATTTTCCAGAGAGCGGAAAAGCATCATAGATGATCATGCAGGGTTTTAATGGTCAGGTCTGGGAGTAGCATTTATTACTTCTTGAAATGTTCCCTGCAGTGGAGTCTATGAAAGGTAATCAAGTTGTGAGCCTATAGGAACAGAGAAATGGAGTTTGGAGGGCGTGGCCAAAGTAAAGACTGCAAAGTGCTGATGCACCTGAGAGAAGTCTGAGGATCTGAATAACCTTGCTACAGGTTATTTATTTGAACCCCATAATACACCGGTTAAGTTCCTGTGTATTATTATCTCATATAACAGATAAAGGAACTGAGGACATAAATGAATTGCGCAAGGTTACTCATTTTGACAAGGACATAACTAAAATTCTTCTTCCAGGCACTGTGAACCTAAGTCCAAGGTACTTGATTTTATATCCTCTTAGGTACTTTGGCTAGAATCCTTAATTATTGTTTCATTAGAAAGATGTTTAAATCAATGAGGTTAACTTGCTAATAACTGAAAATTCTTATGTTTTTAATAGTTTCAAAATGAAACTTTAATTTCACATTATTTTTTGGAAGCAACAAGATTGATTTCACTAACTCAGTATTTTGTAGATCATTCTTTTCATGAGATTAATAAAAGTTTTGCTTTCTGAACAAAAGTTTGGTTAGAAAAATATCACATTTTTCTAAACCTTATTAGTTTTATAAATGTTTAGAATGTTTAAATATCTTTAAAAATTCTGTGCTTATTCCAATAGTATTTTTCTTAAGGAATCTTCTGAAAGCAATGATATTAATACTATACCCTTAGCCTTACAAGTTAATGAGCTTACAAGGCAGATGTTTTGTATATTTTAAACATTTTCCAAATTATTAAATGAAAATTGAATTATGAATAGCATTCATATTTGATATATAAATCAATTTTCTGAATGACAATCCTGGATATTTTTATATGGATTATGTCAGTAGTACTTTTAATTAATAAACTTGGAAATTGCCGAACAAAAGTCTGTCAAAGTTATTTTAACCTTTAATTTTTCTTTCATTAGCACTGGATAATCCTAGGAGATCTTATTTTAGCTAGTGTATATTTACTAGATTTTTATGAAAGGCACTCAGGAAAAGGGCAATAACTCAAACTGGTAGTGAGACCAACTGCACATTGGGATTAGTATTCATTCCCAAAGCAGGTTAAACTTTCATACTGAAATCTTTCAATAAACATTCACTTTGTACTAACTTCTTTTCTTATTTATCTAAGTGGGCTAAGTTAGTTGCTTCTTCATGAGCATCACCATCCTGATTCTCTGACCTATTATTAGGGAATAAACTTTGGAAATACTTTTTAAAAAAAAATTTCTTTAAGAACTTTTTTCAAATACTTTCTGTGGTGTATGCTTTCCTATAGAGTTAGAAATAGTAAATAGCCATAGAAATTAGGGAATGTGGAAATACCCTACATATTCTGTTTCTTTAAAAATCTAAAGTTAAAACAGCTATTCACTATTTTGAGCACACTTTTTAAAAATTAAATGACTTTTTTGAAGAAAGTGGTGGAATATTTTAGGAGGTTAGAACTTCGTCACTGCCTTGAATTCTGAATAGAGGCAGTGTAAGGTGAAGACCACAGTGAATGGCCATTAGAAGCTGGTCTCCTAAATTTTACATATTCCAGAATCAAGAAATAATAGGGTTATCAGATAATATACAGAACACTCAGTTACATTTGAATTTTATTTGAACAATGAATCATTTTTACATAAATGTGTACCAGGAATTATTTGTCCTTTATCTGAAATTCAAGTGTGACTAGTAAACATATGTTTTTATTTGTTATATCCAGCAGTCCTAAAATATATTGACCTCTCATTCTCTGGCCCAACTTTCAAATTTTCAGGGAGTGACTGAGATATTTAAGGTCGTGTGCCCGTTTGGGACTTTATAGTCAATTGCCTGTAAAAAGATTTGTATTTTTAAGTATATATTGGTATGAGAGGCCCAGGGGTCAGAGAGAAGAGGGAATGAGTAGATAAATAGATATAGAGTTAAGTGGTAAAGTTCCAGTTACCAATGCAGGAGACTCAAGAGACGTGGATTAGATCCCTGGGTTGGAAAAATCCCCTGGAGTAGGAAATGGCAACCCACTCTAGTATTCTTGCCTGGAAAATTCCATAGACAAAGGAGACAGGCAGGTTAAAGTCCATGGAGTTGCAGAGTCAGACACGACGAAGCATGCGCACACATGCATGCATAGAAAAGAGCCAGATAGTCCTGGTAGTGTTCTGAGCTCAGTTTTCTAGCTTGCTGCTAAAGCCAGGCTCATTTATCGTCTTGAGTTTTTTTAAGATATCTTAAGTAATGTTCAAAATTCTCCAAGCCAGGCTTTAACAATACATGAACTGTGAACTTCCAGATGTTCAAACTGGATTTAGAAAAGGCAGAGAAACCAGAGATTAAATTGCCAGCATCTATTAAATCATCAAAAAAGAAAGTTCCAGAAAAAGCATCTACTTCTGCTTTATTGACTATGCCAAAGTCTTTAACGGTGTGGATCACAATAAACTATGGAAAATTCTTCAAGAGATGGGAATACCAGACCACCTGACCTGCCTCTTGAGAAATATGTAGGCAGGTCAGGAAGCAACAGTTGGAACTGAATATGGAAGAGCAGACTTGTTCTAAATCAGGAAAGGAGTACGTCAAGCCTGCATATTGTCAACCTGCTTATTTAACACATATGCAGAGTACATCATGAGAAATGCTCGGCTGGATGAAGCATGAGCTGGAATCAAGACTGCTGAGAGAAATATCAATAACCTCAGATATGCAGATAATACCACCCTTATGGCAGAAAGCAAAGAAGAACTAAAGAGCCTCTTGATGAAAGAGAAAAAGGAGAGTGAAAAAGTTGGCTTAAAACTCAACATTCAGAAAACTAATATCATAGCATCTGGTCCCATCACTTTATGGCAAATAGGTGGAGAAACAATGGAAACAGTGACAGATTTTATTTTGGGGAGCTCCAAACACACTTCAGATGATGACTGAAGCCATGAAATTAAAAGACACTTGCTCCTTGGAAGAAAAATTATGACCAAACTAGACAGCATATTAAAAAGCAGATACATTACTTTTCCAACAAAGGTCTGTTTAGTCAAAGCTATGGTTTTTCCAGTAGTCATGTATGGATGTGAGAGTTGGATTGTAAAGAAAGCTGAGCACTGAAGAATTGATGCTTTTGAACTGTGGTGCTGGAGAAGACTCTTGAGAATCCCTTGGACTGCAAGGAGATCCAACCATTCCATCCTAAAGGGAATCAGTCCTGAATGTTCATTGGAAGGACTGATGTTGAAGGTAGCCAATACTTTGGCCACCTGATATGAAAAACTGACTCATTTGAAAAGACCCTGATGCTGGGAAAGATTGAAGGCAGGAGGAGAAGGGGACGACAGAGGATGAGATGGTTGAATGAAATCACTGACTCAATGGACATGAGTCTGAGTAAACTCTAGAAGTTGGTGATGGACAGGGAGGCCTGGTGTGCTGCAATTCATGGGCTCGCAAAGAGTCAGATATGACTGAGCGACTGAATTTAACTGAACCAGCATCTTTAAATTAATTATTGAAGCTGGTTCAAGATGGATACCTGTAAATTGCAACTAAAATGTATTTAACAACATTATTTCTATTGGTACTTTCAGATACTCTAGAAAATCTTACTGCAGCAATACCTGCCTGATGAAAGTATCCATTATTTTATTTTAAAGTAATAGGATGTTAGAATTTACCAGTGCACCCAGGTATGCAGGCTAAATCTCTTCAGTTGTGTCCAACACTTTGTGACCTTATGGACTGTTGCCCCCCAGGCTCCTCTGTCCATCAAATTATCCAGGCAAGAATCTTGGAATGGGTTGCCGTGCCCTCCTTCAGGGAATCTTCCCAACCCTGCTATTGAACTCACAGCTTTTATTTCTCCTCCATTGGCAGGTGTGTTCTTTACCACTAACAGAACCTGGGAAGCCCACCAGTGCTCCCAGTAGACCCCCTTTTTT
>SJYW01047012.1:60041-93473 GCA_006410735.1 Raphicerus campestris
AAAGAAACAGAAAAGGTGAGAAGAAGAAGATGAAGGTGAGAAGAAGAAGAAGAAAAAGGTGTGAGAAGAAGAAGGTGAAAAGAGGAAGAAGAAGGTTAGAATAAGAAGAAGCTGACAAGAAGAAGAACAAGAAAAAGGTGAGAAGAAGAAGAAGAAGTTGAGAGAAGAAGAAGTTAAGAAGAAGAGGAAAAAGGTGAGAAGAAGAAGAGGAAGAAGAAGAGAAGAAGAAAAAGCAGAAGAAGTAGAAGAAGAAGAAGGTGAGAAGAAGAAGAGGAAAAGGAAGAAGAAACAGAAGAAGAAGAAGAAGATGAGAAGAAAGGGAAGAAAAAAAGAATGTGAGAAGAAGAAGAAGTTGAGAAGAAGAAGAAGAAGAACAAGAAGAGCAGGTGAGATTAAGAAGGAGAAAGAGAGAAGAAAAAGAAGAAGAAAAAAAGGAAGAAGAAGAGGAAGGAGAAGAAGAAGAAGTAGAAGAAGGTGAGAAGAGAAAAAAAGGTGAGAACAATCAGAAGAAGAAGAAGAAAAAGAAGGTGAGAAGAAAAGGAAGAAGAAGAAAAAGAAGAAGAGGAAGAAGACGAAGAAGAATAAGAAAGTGAGAAGACGAAGAAGAAAGTGAGAAATAGAAGAAGAAGGTGAGATAGGAAGAAGGTGAAAAGAAGAAGATGAGAAGAAGACGAAGAAGAAGAAGAGGAAGAAGAAGGTGAGAAGAAAAAGAAGAAGGTGAGAAGAACAAGAAGAAGAAGAGGAGAAAGAAGAAGAAGAATGTGAGAAGAAGAGGAAGAACAAGAAGAAGTTGAAAAGAAGAAGAAGATGAGAAGAAGAAAAAGAAGGTGAGAAGAAGAAGTAGAAATAGAAGAAGAAGGTGAGAAGAAGAAGAACGTGAGAAGAAAGAGAAGAAGAAAAAGAAGAAGAAAAGGAAGAAGAGGAAGAAGAAGAAGAAGAAAAAGAAGGTGAGAAGAAGAAAAAGAAGGTGAGAACAAGTAGAAGAAGAAGACGAAAAAGAAGGTGAGCAGAAAAGAAGAAGAGGAAAGAAGAAGAAGAAGTGGAAAAGAAAAAGAAGAAGTTGAGATGAAGAAGAAGGTGAGAAAAAGAAGAAGAAAAAGAACAAGAAGAAGGTGAAAACAAAAGTAGAGGAAGGTGAGAAGAAGAACAAGAAGATGAGAAGAAGAAGAAGAAAAAGAAGAAGAAGAAGGTGACAAGAAGAAGAACAAGAAGAAGGTGAGAAAAAGCAGATGGTGAGAAGAATAAGAAGAACAAGTAGAGGGTGAGAAAAAGAAGAAAAAGAAGAAGAAGAACAAGACGAAGAGGAAGAAAAAGAAGAAGAATAATAAGAAGAAGGTGAGAAGAAGAAGGAGAAGGTAAGAAGAAGAACAAGAAGAAGAAGAAGAAGGAGAAAAACTGGAAGGAGAAAAAGTTGAGAAGAAAAAGAAGGTGAAAAGAAGAAGAAGAAGTGAGAAGAATAATAAGAAGGTGAGAAGAAGAAGAAGAAGAAGAGGAAGAAGAAGAAAGTGAGAAGAAGAAGAAGAAGGTGAGAAGAAGAAGAAGAAGAAGAGAGAAGCAGAATAAAAAGGTGAGAAGAAGAAGAAGAACAAGAAGAAGATGAGAAGAAGAAGAAGAAAGTGTGATAAGAAGAAGGTGAGAAGAAGAAGAAGAAGGTAAAAGGTGATTAGAAGAAGAAGAAGGTGAGAAGAAGAAGAAGAAAAAGAAAAAGAAGAAGGTGAAAAGAAGAAGAAGTTGAGAAGAAGAGAAGGTGAGAAGAAAAACAAGTAGAAGAAGAGGAAGAAGAAGAAAAAGATGAGAACAAGAAGAAGAACAAGAAGAGGGTGAGAAGAAGAAGTAGAAGAAGATGGTGAAAAGAATAAGAAGAAGAAGGTGAGAAAAGAAGAAGAAGAGGAAGCAGAAGAAGAAAAGAAAGAAGAAGAAGGTGAGAAGAAGTAGAAGGTGAGAAGAATAGGAAGAAGTTGAAGAAGAAGAAGAAGAAGGTGATAAGAAGATGTAGAAGAAGAGGAAGAAGAAGAAGACGAAGAAGAGAAAGAAGAAGTGGAAGATAAAGAAAGTGAGAAGAAGAAGAATGTGAGAAGAAGAAGAATGTAAGAAAAAGTAGAAGAAGAAGTGAAAAGAAGAAGAAAAGGTGAGAAGAAGAAGAACAAGAAGAAGGTGAGAAGAAGAAGAAAAAAAGGTGTGAAAAGAAGAAGGTGAAAAGAGGAAGAAGAAGGTTAGAAGAAGAAGAAGAAGATGACAATAAGAAGAAGAACAAGAAAAAGGTGAGAAGAAGAAGAAGAAGTTAAGAAGAAGAAGTTAAGAAGAAGAAGAAAAAGGTGAGAAGAAGAAGAAGAAAAAGATGAAGAAGAAGGTGAGAAGAAGAAGAACAAGTTGAGAAGAAGAAGAAGATGAGAAGAAAAAGAAGGTGAGAAGAAGAAGAAGAAGAAGAATATGAAGAAGATGAAGAAGAAAAAGAGGAAGGTGAGAAAAAGAAAAAGAAGAAGGTGAGAAGAAGAAGCAGAAGAAGAAGGAGAAGGAGAAGAAGAAGAAGAGAAGGTGAGAAGAAGAAGAAGAATGTGAGAACAAGAAGAAGATGAAGAAGAAGAAGAAGAAGAAGGTGAGAATAAGAAGTATATGAAGGAGAAGAAGTTGATGAAGAAGAAGAAATTGATGAGAAGAAGAATAAGAAGAAAAATAAGAAGCAGAAAGTGAGATGAAGAAGAAGAAATTGAAAAGAAGAAGAAGGTGAGAAGAAGAAGAATGCGAAGAAGAAGAAGAGGAAAAAAAATGAAGAAGAAGGTGAGAAGAGGAAGAACCAGAAGAAGGTGAGAAGAAGAAGATGTTGTTGAGCAGAAGAAGAAGGCGGGAAGAAAGAGAAGAAGAAGCAGAAAAAGGACAAGAAGCAGAAGAAGAAGAAGAAGGTGAGAAGAATAAGAAGAAGTTGAAAAGAAGAAGCAAAATATGAGAAGAAGAAAAAGAAAGTGAGAAGAAGAACAAGAAGANTGTATGCAGGCCAGGAAGCAACAGTTAGAACTGGACATGGAACAACAGACTGGTTCCAAATAGGAAAAGGAGTCTGTCAAGGCTGTATATTGTCACCCTGCTTATTTAACTTATATGAAGAGTACATCATAAGAAATGCTGGACTGGAAGAAACACAAGCTGGAATCAAGATTGCTGGGAGAAATATCAATAACCTCAGATATGCAGATGACACCACCCTTATGGCAGAAAGTGAAGAGGAACTAAAAAGCCTCTTGATGAAATTAAAAGAGGAGAGTGAAAAACTTGGCTTAAAGCTCAGCATTCAGAAAATGAATATCATGGCATCCAGTCCCATTACTCCATGGGAGATAGATGGGGAAACAGTGGAAACAGTGTCAGACTTTATTTTAGGGGGCTCCAAAACTGCTGCAGATGGTGATTGCAGCCATGAAATTAAAAGACGCTTACTCCTTGGGAGAAAAGTTATGACCAACCTAGATGTCATATTGAAAAGCAGAGACATTACTTTGCCGACAAAGGTCCGTCTAGTCAAGGCTATGGCTTTTCTAGTGGTCATGTATGGATGTGAGAGTTGAACTGTGAAGAAAGCTGAGCGCCAAAGAATTGATGCTTTTGAACTGTGGTGTTGGAGAAGACTCTTGAGAGTCCCTTGGACTGCAAGGAGACTGGTTGGGAGATTCTGAAGATCAACCCTGGGATTTCTTTGGAAAGAATGATGCTAACACTGAAGCTCCAGTACTTTGGCCACCTCATGCAAAGAGCTGACTCATTGGAAAAGACTCTGATGCTGGGAGGGATTGGGGGCAGAAGGAGAAGGGGACGACAGAGGATGAAATGGCTGGATGGCATCACTGACTCAATGGACATGAGTCTGAGTGAACTCTGGGAGTTGGGGATGGACAGGAAGGCCTGGCGTGCTGCAGTTCATGGCGTTGCAAAGAGTCGAACAAGACTGAGCGACTGAACTGAACTGAATATTCACACCTCAAATTTTTTCAGCTATGATTAACTCCATAGATTTCCCCCATTTGCCCATTTCAAAAAGTAGGAGATTAATATTAAATTAAATTGTTTTACAATTTTTTTATCCTCTAACCTAGGTTTCCATACTACTTCATTGGCTTTAATGTCTCTAGAACATTCTTATAATCAAAACTGACCTGGTGCAATAACAGTATAGCTAAATTGATGTTTCCAAGAGAGTGCCAAATCTATGTCATTCTCTATTATATTTTTTTGGTTACAACTAGATGATTCTCCCCCAATCCATGTTTCACTCTACCTCTTGTCAGACACACACATTATCAATATGATATTGTGAAATATATATATGTACATGTTCACCTCATATGTGAGATATATGTATGTGAGATATACATACCATATGTGATATACTATCATATGTGAAATACATATATATCTCACTAATCTCCTACACAGTTTATCCCAAACAGAAATGGGACTCTTGTGTCACTTGTTTTTAGGGCTGTATAAATATTTGCTTTTGATAAATATTGCTGTTTACTGATTATATCAGATCTACCTTTTTTACCCTCTCAGATCCCTCAGCATTGCCACCTCTAGGCCCTCAGTCACTTGCTCTGTCTCAGTCGCTGCTCCTGCCCACCAAGCCCACCCGAACTCCACATTTCCCACTGCCTGTGGCCAACCAGTTGCTGGCCTGGAGATGCTGGGTCATTCCCCTCAGCTGTTGCTGTGCGTCCAAGTTAACCAGAAGTAGGTCTAGTGTCTGTCCACTTCTGCCATTTCTAGACTTTAGGGAGATGCTATATCACAGGCATGGGAACTGGACAAGGGAGCCAGCCTTCACAACCTGCAAGTCCCAAGTGGGAGTGTTACGGAAAGTGAGGTCTGGCTGCTTGCTGCTCAAAAACCAGTAGAGAGGCTATGTTGGTGGAAATAAAAGTTTGCTCTATTTCAGATGCCTGCAACTGGGGAGAGGGTGGACTCCAGTCTAAAAGCCAGCTCCCCCACTGACAACCAGTGGGCAAGAGCTTTTATAGGTATAGTGAGGGGGCCACATGCAGAAATAGCACAGTCAGTTCTGATAGTCATCTTGAGAGTGGTCACGGTGGTCTGACCAGCATCATCTTAATTGTTTTAGGTAGTTTATCTTCAGTCCCAGTGTTGGTCTGCTCCCATTTCCTTGAGGACAGTTCTTGGAACTGTGGCAGCTTATGTCAGGGCTACAAGTCTGGTCATCATGCAGTTTAGCTTCTCCCACCTGGCGGGAGTTTCAGTCTCTACAAAACAACTTGCAGGATATGGCCCAGAACACCATCTATAGTCTTTGAGGAAAAACTAAAAGTCCTTGATTTTGCTTAATGACTAAACTATTACTGTTTTGTTTGACTATTTTCTTTGCTTTTGTATTTTTTCACTTCTCTGATTTCACTTACTTTTTGGCTAAAGTTTGTTTTTTGTTTTTTGTTTTTGTTTTTTTTAAATAGACAAAAGGCAGGTAGACAACATGGTATGTGTGTGTGTGGTGGGGGAGACGGTCCTGCTCATTTCAGGAGTTAGGGGTAGGTAGTCATGGTTAACTACTTTCAAGATGAAATCTGACCAGTGGGAAACAGGTGATGACAGGGAGCCCACCTGTAAACTTCCTCTTGTTTCTCCCTCCCATGGACTGGACCAAACATAGGTTCTAGAGCAGCCCTGCATGGCTCTGTAGTTGCCCCTGTGAGGTAACCTATGCTTCTTCCAGGCTCCTGAGAAGACTTGACCAGAATCACCCACCATCTTGACCTGCTTCCTCTCCTCCCTGCCTCACTTCCCTCTCTGTCCTTGGGTTTTACCTCTCAGAAACTTAGCTATTCCTTGCTGACTCAGATGTTGCTTTGTAGGGAACCTAAGCTAAAACACTAACATTCCAGTGCTGTTTTTTTATAGTAACGCATTTATATGCCTTTCCTGTCTTNACAGTTCATGGAATTCTCCAGGCCAGAACACTAGAGTGGGTAGCCATTCCCTTGTCCAGGGGTCTTCCCAACCCAGGGACTGAATCAAGATCTCTCTCAAAGCCACTAGGGAAGCCGAGAATACTGGAGTGGGTAGCCTATTCTTTCTCTAGAAATCAAACCAGGGTTTCCTGCATTGCAGGCAGATTCTTTACCAGCTGAGCTACCAGGGATATAATAAATAATATTACATATTATTTATAATGTGTAAATATATATTTGTTCCTTTTAGACTTGCTTCACTTTATAAATAATACTGAATTTCACTAAATTAAACTCTTTTACTTCCTTCTATAGCTATGTCTTTCCAATAACTAAATGATTTGAAAATTAAAAAAAAATAGTATTTTAGGTATGTATAATATGCCTCTTGAGAAATCTGTATGCAGGCCAGGAAGCAACAGTTAGAACTGGACATGGAACAACAGACTGGTTCCAAATAGGAAAAGGAGTCTGTCAAGGCTGTATATTGTCACCCTGCTTATTTAACTTATATGAAGAGTACATCATAAGAAATGCTGGACTGGAAGAAACACAAGCTGGAATCAAGATTGCTGGGAGAAATATCAATAACCTCAGATATGCAGATGACACCACCCTTATGGCAGAAAGTGAAGAGGAACTAAAAAGCCTCTTGATGAAATTAAAAGAGGAGAGTGAAAAACTTGGCTTAAAGCTCAGCATTCAGAAAATGAATATCATGGCATCCAGTCCCATTACTCCATGGGAGATAGATGGGGAAACAGTGGAAACAGTGTCAGACTTTATTTTAGGGGGCTCCAAAACTGCTGCAGATGGTGATTGCAGCCATGAAATTAAAAGACGCTTACTCCTTGGGAGAAAAGTTATGACCAACCTAGATGTCATATTGAAAAGCAGAGACATTACTTTGCCGACAAAGGTCCGTCTAGTCAAGGCTATGGCTTTTCTAGTGGTCATGTATGGATGTGAGAGTTGAACTGTGAAGAAAGCTGAGCGCCAAAGAATTGATGCTTTTGAACTGTGGTGTTGGAGAAGACTCTTGAGAGTCCCTTGGACTGCAAGGAGACTGGTTGGGAGATTCTGAAGATCAACCCTGGGATTTCTTTGGAAAGAATGATGCTAACACTGAAGCTCCAGTACTTTGGCCACCTCATGCAAAGAGCTGACTCATTGGAAAAGACTCTGATGCTGGGAGGGATTGGGGGCAGAAGGAGAAGGGGACGACAGAGGATGAAATGGCTGGATGGCATCACTGACTCAATGGACATGAGTCTGAGTGAACTCTGGGAGTTGGGGATGGACAGGAAGGCCTGGCGTGCTGCAGTTCATGGCGTTGCAAAGAGTCGAACAAGACTGAGCGACTGAACTGAACTGAATATTCACACCTCAAATTTTTTCAGCTATGATTAACTCCATAGATTTCCCCCATTTGCCCATTTCAAAAAGTAGGAGATTAATATTAAATTAAATTGTTTTACAATTTTTTTATCCTCTAACCTAGGTTTCCATACTACTTCATTGGCTTTAATGTCTCTAGAACATTCTTATAATCAAAACTGACCTGGTGCAATAACAGTATAGCTAAATTGATGTTTCCAAGAGAGTGCCAAATCTATGTCATTCTCTATTATATTTTTTTGGTTACAACTAGATGATTCTCCCCCAATCCATGTTTCACTCTACCTCTTGTCAGACACACACATTATCAATATGATATTGTGAAATATATATATGTACATGTTCACCTCATATGTGAGATATATGTATGTGAGATATACATACCATATGTGATATACTATCATATGTGAAATACATATATATCTCACTAATCTCCTACACAGTTTATCCCAAACAGAAATGGGACTCTTGTGTCACTTGTTTTTAGGGCTGTATAAATATTTGCTTTTGATAAATATTGCTGTTTACTGATTATATCAGATCTACCTTTTTTACCCTCTCAGATCCCTCAGCATTGCCACCTCTAGGCCCTCAGTCACTTGCTCTGTCTCAGTCGCTGCTCCTGCCCACCAAGCCCACCCGAACTCCACATTTCCCACTGCCTGTGGCCAACCAGTTGCTGGCCTGGAGATGCTGGGTCATTCCCCTCAGCTGTTGCTGTGCGTCCAAGTTAACCAGAAGTAGGTCTAGTGTCTGTCCACTTCTGCCATTTCTAGACTTTAGGGAGATGCTATATCACAGGCATGGGAACTGGACAAGGGAGCCAGCCTTCACAACCTGCAAGTCCCAAGTGGGAGTGTTACGGAAAGTGAGGTCTGGCTGCTTGCTGCTCAAAAACCAGTAGAGAGGCTATGTTGGTGGAAATAAAAGTTTGCTCTATTTCAGATGCCTGCAACTGGGGAGAGGGTGGACTCCAGTCTAAAAGCCAGCTCCCCCACTGACAACCAGTGGGCAAGAGCTTTTATAGGTATAGTGAGGGGGCCACATGCAGAAATAGCACAGTCAGTTCTGATAGTCATCTTGAGAGTGGTCACGGTGGTCTGACCAGCATCATCTTAATTGTTTTAGGTAGTTTATCTTCAGTCCCAGTGTTGGTCTGCTCCCATTTCCTTGAGGACAGTTCTTGGAACTGTGGCAGCTTATGTCAGGGCTACAAGTCTGGTCATCATGCAGTTTAGCTTCTCCCACCTGGCGGGAGTTTCAGTCTCTACAAAACAACTTGCAGGATATGGCCCAGAACACCATCTATAGTCTTTGAGGAAAAACTAAAAGTCCTTGATTTTGCTTAATGACTAAACTATTACTGTTTTGTTTGACTATTTTCTTTGCTTTTGTATTTTTTCACTTCTCTGATTTCACTTACTTTTTGGCTAAAGTTTGTTTTTTGTTTTTTGTTTTTGTTTTTTTTAAATAGACAAAAGGCAGGTAGACAACATGGTATGTGTGTGTGTGGTGGGGGAGACGGTCCTGCTCATTTCAGGAGTTAGGGGTAGGTAGTCATGGTTAACTACTTTCAAGATGAAATCTGACCAGTGGGAAACAGGTGATGACAGGGAGCCCACCTGTAAACTTCCTCTTGTTTCTCCCTCCCATGGACTGGACCAAACATAGGTTCTAGAGCAGCCCTGCATGGCTCTGTAGTTGCCCCTGTGAGGTAACCTACGCTTCTTCCAGGCTCCTGAGAAGACTTGACCAGAATCACCCACCATCTTGACCTGCTTCCTCTCCTCCCTGCCTCACTTCCCTCTCTGTCCTTGGGTTTTACCTCTCAGAAACTTAGCTATTCCTTGCTGACTCAGATGTTGCTTTGTAGGGAACCTAAGCTAAAACACTAACATTCCAGTGCTGTTTTTTTATAGTAACGCATTTATATGCCTTTCCTGTCTTTCTGTATAAAATTCATGTCTAGGTTTTGGAGATCCGCCTGCCCATGTGGGTCTATATTCAACTTTCATTAAGGTTTACATACACATATACCTAAATGATAGAATTTCTCTTCTATGATTAGAGATACTTGAGCTACCCTGACTTCACTGCTGCTTTGTAGACATTTCAGGCACATTCCCATCTTCATATTTGCTTTTCCTCCAGATATCCATGTTCCTTCATCTCCTTCCAGTCTGTGTTTGTGAGTTTCCCCCTGATCTTTCTGTGTAAAACTGTAGCCTTTCCCTCTTCTACCAACTCCCTATCTTCTCTCCTGCTTCATTTTTCTCTGTAGCTTTGTTTATCTATTTCTTTCAACTGGAATATGGGCAACTCAATGAGGGCAAACATTTTCTGTATGTTTTCTTTACTTCTATATTCCCCAATGCCTAGAATAGTAGCTGGCACCTAAAAGTTATCAAAAGAGTTTTTTAAATGTGTGAGTGAATTGATCAGTCATTGCTATTATTATCTGTTAGATACACACTTTCTAGTGTTTAAGCTTTGATTCATTTGGCTCAGTTTTAAGGAAGAGTAGGATAACATGTAGCATTAGAACACACAAATTGGGTTTACACAGCAGTTGAGTGATTGTGGTGAAAATGATCAAGTCCATAGGGAAAATCCATACCTTTATTGTTAAGCAGTTTCTGAGAATCTACTGTGTACCTACTCCAAATGAGAACCTGGGGAGATGCAAACAAATATGAAATATAATTGTCCTTTTCACAAAGTTTTTCGCTTTCCTTAAGAAAATTGATGTTGTCATATTAAATAATCACAAAACTTTAAACCACTAATCTGTGAGAGTTTTGACTTTCACAGTTAGGAACAAGAGATGATGAATATATTAGAACCCTACCTCCAACTCTCCCACTCTAGCCTTATTTGACCTTTGACATTCAACCTAGCCTTTCTCTGGTCCCAGTCCTCACCTATGAAGTTGGGATAATATCCTAAGGGATTATTAAAAGGATTAAATGATACAACCCAAGTAAGTTGCCTAAGATACTGGAAATACTTCATAAATATTCAGTTTTCATTATTATAATATTCAAGGTTTCATTATTGTTATTTTTAAGAAGATACATAGAGATACTGTCACAGAGAATGGGACCTGAGGAATAACTAGGACTTGAGGGAAGAGGAAAAAATAGAGGAAAGGAGGGAAAAACAAGTCCAGAAACCCAGAGACAGAGATGCATGAGATAGGTTAGAAGGAGCAGGGCCACAGGTTATGGAGTCGGGGAAGGAGAGGGGAGGTAGACAGGTTATGTCGGAAGCTTGGACTTTAAATATCACTCTCTTCACTGGGCTTTGAAGGTCTTAGGAATGGAGAAAATAGGGGAGAGAGGGCAGGTAGATAAAGGGAAAGAAGGGAAGATGGAAAAAAGTTGAGAAGCAAAAGTAAAGGCTGGCCATTGGCCAAAAATAGCCTTCTCATGTGTGATATTCTCTTAGAATGTCTTTAAAGCAATAAGATGAGAGGGCAGTTCAGAGCACTGGATTAATTCCCTTTTCTCTCTCCCCCTCTCTTTCTCTTGCCCTTTTATTAAGAAAATAAAAGAGACTTTGAAATATTAAGAGATAGTGGGATTAGAACCTTCTCCTGCCAGCCCCAGTCGTTCCTCTATTAATTTCCACTTGATTAGAATTCTTTTTGAAGTGTTTAAATATGGACAATAGGAAATAGAAGGGTGAGTTATTGAATATCAGTTAGACAGTATTAATATAATCACAGCTCCCATTTTTTTATATAGACGCTTCATCTATATGTAGAGTTTCCATTAGGAATAAAGTAGATACCCTCTCTCCCCTACCTCAAGTAATTATGATTTTTTAAACTATGATGAAACTCTTAAAAGTTAATAGCTGATTTGTAAATCCTCAGCTTAAAATCTTTAATTTAAAAAATAAGTCTTAAAACTAGAAAACTGAGAATTATTTTTTCTACTTGCTTAAGAAAAAAAGACATTAGGAAATTCCCTAGCATTAAATGCTCTTGTATGAGTGAAGGCTTTTAGCACATGCATAGTTTATAATGAGCCAGTTTAAAACTCATGGACATGAGTTTGAGTGAACTCCGGGAGTTGGTAATGGACAGGGATGCCTGGCGTGCTGCAGTCCATGGGGTTGCAAAAAGTCGGGTATGACTGAGCTGAGCTGATAAAAACAGGGAAAATGCAGACACACAGAAGAGAGGGTAATGTGATGATACAGAAGTTGGAGTGATGTGTCCACAAGCCAGGGAACCCCAGGAATGACAACAGCAGAGCTGGAAAGAGGTAGAGCTGTAGCAGGGAGCAATACGGGCCACCCCAAAATGTGTCTCTTTGGCATGGGGGTTATTTTAAGCTGATTATTTTTAAGAACTGGAAGACTTGGGAAGTCCTGCTTTTTACCTTTCCCTTGGCTACCTAAAGAAGTTAAACAAAGAGCCTCTTCCCAGAAGAGAGTTATCTGCAAAGAATATGGGCCAGGTGAGATGGGGACACTGGCAGGGCCTAGAGATCAGGGTTCACCTGTGTCCATTGTACCTGCAGGCCCAGCAAACACTTATTTACCAGACATTTGCTTTTCCATCTCTTTGAGAATCGCTTTCTTCTGCTTTGAAGCCCCAGCCACTTCCCCAACCTCCTCTTTTGTCTTTAGCTGAAGATAGTGTTTAAGGGAAGGACTTCAGCCATTTTAGTGAGTCACTCAGTTTTCCTGGGTTTCTCCCATGTGGACATTATTAAACTTTTGTTTGCTTTCTTTTGTTAATCTGTCTCATGTCAATTTAATTCTTAAATCAGTCAGAAGAAGCCAAGAGAGGAAAACGTTTTCCTCCACAGCAGAAAGATCTTTTTCCAGAGCACTGGTCCCCACACTTTTTGACATCAGGGACTGGTTTTGTGGAAGACAACTTTTCCATGGACTGGGCAGGAGTGGGGTGGGCTGGAGATGATTCAAGTGCATCAGATTCATTGTGCACTTTATTTCTATTATTATCAGCTCCACCTCAGATCATCCGGCATTGGATCCTGGAGGTTGGGGGACCCTGCCCCAGAGCTTTTGGAGGGAGCACGGCTCTGCCAAAGTCTTTGTTTCAGGACTCCAGAACTGTGAGAGAACACACATCTGCTTAGAGCAAATAATAGCATTCCTAGGAAACTAACACTATGCCATATTTCAATGCAAATTTTACTTAAAGAAACACAGACAAACAAAAAGTCAACTAAAACTCATGTTGGCAGGAGTGTGTGATCTATACGGTGACTGAGAGCTCTTTTGGAAAGCTATGAAGTTATTGATCTAAATCATTAAACACATACTTTTGTTTTACTCCATTCACAGAACTATCACCTAAGGAGTAATTACATGTGTCCACAATGATATTCACTCCAACATGACTCTTTGTGACCTCATGGACTATAGTCCTTCAGGCTCCNCATACTTTTGTTTTACTCCATTCACAGAACTATCACCTAAGGAGTAATTACATGTGTCCACAATGATATTCACTCCAACATGACTCTTTGTGACCTCGTGGACTATAGTCCTTCAGGCTCCCCAGTCCCTGGGTTCTCTAGGCAAGAATACTGGAGTGGGTTGCCATTTCTTACTCTTAGGGATCTTCCTGACCCAGGGATTGAACCTGAGTCTCTGGATTCTCCTGCATTGGCAGGTGGATTCTTTGCCAATGAGCCACCTGGGAAGCCTGAAGATAGTTTAAGCAATCTCTCTCCCCTGTAGGAAAACAAGTATCAATACAGCTGTGGCAGGCACTTCAGTGAGATATTAATGTGTGTTCTTTCCTTCTGAATTTTTCCTTTCTCCTTCAAAGAAAGTAGCCAGGCTATATGAGTGTCCTACTGCTATGTAATAAATACATATGTAATAAAAACTTAGTACCTTGAGACAAAATCTATTTATAGCTTACAGTTCTGGATTTCTGGGTCAGAATTCCAGGCAGGGCTCAACTCATTTCTGTGCTCAAGGTTTCACAAGATTTAAATCACAGTGGTCAGCAGCCTACTTTCATTGCTGGTGGCTCTAGGGGTAAATCTGCTTGCAAGCTCATTCTGATTGGTGGCAGAGTTCAATTTCTGGGTTTGTAGGACTGAAGTCCCTGTTTCTTGAGGACCATCAGCCACAGGTGCTGGAGAAGACTCTTGAGAGTCCCTTGAACTGAAAGGAAATCAACCCTAAATATTGACTGGAAGGACTGATTCTGAAGATGAAGTTCCAATACTTTAACCTCCTGATGTGAAGAGCCAACTCATTGAAAAAGACCCTGATGCTGAAAAAGATTGAAGGCAAAAGAAGGGAGCAGCAGAGAATAAGATGGTTAGATAGTATCACTGACTCAATGGACATGAAATTTTTGCAAACTGTGGGAAACAGTGAAGGACGGGGGAGCCTGGAATGCTGCATTCCATGGGATCACAGAGTCAGAGACAACCTAGCGACTGAACAGCAGCAACACCACCACTGTCTAGTCCTGACATTGGCTTTCATGTTGAAAGCGTGATCTGAAGACCCTGGAGGAACAAAACAGGGGTCTCAGAGTCTATCTAATGCATGGAGATGGGGCTTTCTGAGAGCATCATTGTGTAATTCCGGGTGTTTTCTAGCACCAAAGATGCATAAGTTCTTGATAAACATCAATTCACAAATCTTTTTTAAAAATCTGGAAATGTTACGGGATTTATAAATTGTATCTTTTAACATTAGTATTAACTACTTTAATCCCAACTGTTTAACTGACTTCCAAGAAAAACATTCTTCACAAATCCCTCCACCCAAACACAAACTATGCTAATACATTCTTTTATTTTAAACATGCTGATCTGTGTGCATATGAAATCTGATGATTCCTTTGGTGCGTATGAAACTGAGTCCCTGTCACCACCAGTGTGGGAAAGGCCAGAGATACAGGACTAATTTGAAATTTGAGCAACAATAGGAAATATAAACCAATGAAAGAGATAGGGAACCAGGACACGGATATGCAGATACAGAAGTTCAGCAAAAGCTCTGTCAGACTAATTAGGAGATTAACAGTCTGAATAAGTAAAAAGCTTGACTCACATTCATCCATTAGTATTTTAGAGGAGTAAATTCTCTGTCCCTCATTATTCCCCTACCTTGTAAATACTGCTGGACCACAGAATTAGTCCCATGAGCTATGTAGGTAGTGATAAATGAAGTAATCCAAAGCCACAGCAAAAGGCAGATGTGATCTAGTGGTGGGCTGCTCAACCCCAGCCTGTAGACATGAATCAAATGTGCGCTCAGGGACTTCTCTGGTGGACCAGTGGTTAAGACTGCTCTTCCAAGGTAGAGGGCATGGGCTTGATCCCTGATTAGGGAACCAAGATCTCAAATGCTACATGGTGTGACCAGAAAAAAAAAAAAAATGTGTTTCAGCAAAGGGTTTTCACTAAAATAATTTAGTCATCTTTGAATCTCTTTCAAATTACCAAACTCCTGAATGCAAAGCCTGAAAATGTTACAGGTCTGATTCACAGACTATGGTTAAAAGGAAGTCCATTTGTTGTGTCCAGATTTACAAAATTGTACCATCTGATGACTGACAAAGTGTCTGAATGCAGAGGGACTTCTGGGCTTGCTTTGTCAAGTGGTTGAGCATCATTACTCCTTGAAGCCAAGGGCATT
Organism: Raphicerus campestris; assembly: GCA_006410735.1. NCBI lineage: Eukaryota > Metazoa > Chordata > Mammalia > Artiodactyla > Bovidae > Raphicerus > Raphicerus campestris. Next base: position 75,038 of record SJYW01047012.1, read on the forward strand.
GTCCTTATTTTCAGTACAACTTAGAATATTAATCCAATACAGAATTTTTGTATTGAAATAAAAGGACCAAAATATATGCACATTTTAATATATTTGATATCTGTCTTCTGAGCAAAAAACAACAAAAAATAAATCATGAGATTAGGCAGGCAATGGACAATCATACTAGAGAATGCTTTTAATTACAATCACCTAAACAGCACAGAAAATTTTAAGCTTATACACACCCTCTGTGTGGAATCCAGTCAATTGGATGCTAGGCTGAGTTCATTGCACAAAGCAAGCAACATGACCTCTCTGGACTGNTGAAGCTGCCAGAGCAGTTTCTGCTTCTTCTTGTTCTATGCTAATTGTCTGGTCCTCCAGACACTGTTTCCTCCCAAATGCCAACCTCTTCCCAGTCCCCAACTGGAAAGGACAACTGAATCAAGGAAGTCCTTACTGAAAATCATGTCATCCATCCATGGGAATCAAATACAACAGATCTTCTAAAGTGAAGGAGACACTTCCTCCTGCCATACAACCTCTCACCCCTATCCTAAATGGTCCAGCTGGAAAATATGGATCTCAGGACAAGATTAAGCTGCAAAGTGCAAATGCCCAACTATAGTGACATTAATAAGATAAGGATTTAGTCTTTCATGTGAAATCTTGAGGTTGACATGTAGGACTATTGCTGCTGATGCTCTGCAAACCTTAGAGCATGGTTTCTGGCTTCAGATTTGCCTCATGGTCGCAAAATGATTACTGTGGCTCTGGCAATCACATCAGAGTTCTAGGCAGGAAGCAAGAAGAAGAAAGAAAGAGCAGGAGTAGAGGGAAAAGAAGAAGAGGAAAAGAAAAAGTAAAGGGGTAAAGAAGGTCATATAAAAAGGAATCTGCATATACAATCAGCACTCTTTTTTTAAGTCATTTCCCTAGAAGCACACTACAACTCAGCTTTCAGTGCTCAGTGAAACTTGTCCCAGGAAGAAGACACCTGATTTACCAGAACATCATACATCACTCCTATCCAAAAGGAGCTAGAAAGTGTGTTTCATTTTGTTTTCAAGCAGGGCATACCATTAACCCCAACAAAACCAATTTTCTAATAAATTAGAAGGGAAGAATGGATATTAAGAATAACTAACCACTGGCCGTAATACAGAGATCCTGGCTCTGATGAACAAGTATAGAACAGGAGATCTAGAAACAATGGCAACCCACTCCAGTACTTTTCGCCTGGAAAATCTCATGGACGGAGGAGCCTGGTAGGCTGCACTCCATGGGATCGCTAGGAGTCGGACAGGACTGAGCGACTTCTCTTTCACTTTTCACTTTCATGCATTGGAGAAAGAAATGGCAACCCACTCCAGTGTTCTTGCCTGGAGAGTCCCAGGGTCGGGGGTGCCTGGTGGGCTGTCATCTCTGGGGCCGCACAGAGCCGACACGACTATGACTGAAGCGACTTAGCAGCAACCACTGGCCATAACACAGAGATCCTGGCCCTGATGAACAAGTATAGACAGGAAATCTAGAAACTAAAAGCTCCTTACTGGATGAGGAAGACCATCTCTTCCAGGAGATGCAAAGCATCTTGGCTACCCCAAGCCTAAGGCCCCTGGTAGAAGGTCTCCTAAGGGCAAGGCCAGAGCTTCATGATAGAAATAACCAGTAGACCCTTGAGTTCTTCTTGGCACGGGTCACACCCAGTGAGGCCCCTTTCTCGCCCCTGTGTTACATGTGCATCTAATCTAACCAAGTCTGTCCAGCCTCACTCTGTATTGTCTCCCTGGCACTGATCATCTGGTCATCACAGGACCTGCCCTGCGACACCGGCCCAAGCTCGTGCAGTATGACCATTTCTTCTAAAACAGTGAGACTTGAGAGCCCCCCTCTGGCCACATTATACTCCCAACTCTCTTTCAGCCGTTTCACCTAAGGGCCCAGCCTGTCTTTGCTCTGTACCTATCAGGCTCCAGCGGTCTCCCGCATCTCATCTTTGGGATTTGCTGCTATTTACATTCTAGGCTAAAATTCAGTTTCCAGAATTGTATTGCTAACTCTACTTTCTGTGTCAGAGCCCTCACTTCACCCATGAGCCTTCATCTCATCCCATGGTACCTGGGTCTTTGTCTGGTCTCTGAGCTTCCTCCCCAGAATCTGCCCCATGCCTCAACCTGATCAGACCCAGCCCCTGAGGCGGAGGCTCTCTGCACATTCCTGTTCATCAGAACATGAGTGTCTGTGATCCTCCTCACTGACTGTCTCCAGACACTAAATACCATGCCTTCCCACTAGCTTGTGTGAAACTTGAGAGTTCTGCTCCTGGCCTGGATAGCCGTTGCTGCCTGCCTTTAAGTCCCTCTAAAGCCACACTCTGGTCAGATTCTTTTATATTACTGACTGAGGGACTCTCTTCTACCTGTCTGCCCCATTGTGATATGTCTTCTAAGAGGTCCCTAGGACCTGGCCCATCCCAGCCTGGTAGTCACTTTTTTAAAAAATTAATTAATTAACTAGTTAATTTTTGGCTGCTCCAGATCTTAATTGCAACACACAAGATAGTCAATCTTTATTGCCATGAAATCTTTAGTTGCAGCATGCAGACTCTTAGTTGCAACATGTGGGATCTAATTCCCTGACCAAGAATTGAACGTGTGCTCCCTGCATTGGGAGTACAGAATCTTAGCCACTGGACCACCAGGGAAAGTCCCTGGTGAGTCACTTCCAATGGAAAAGCAGGCTCTGAAGGTTGGGGGATCAAAGGACAGTAGCTGCTGATCTGGGCCATTCTTGGCTGGAGCAACTTAGAGGTCAGCCATGCATATCCTGGTATCACCAAGTGCCTGGAGAGTCCTGTTAATTAGGGCCCTTACCTCTGAACTCTGGTGTGTACATGGCCCTACAGTTGACAACTGTTCATTGCTGGTATCTCATTGTAATCATCCCAATTACCCTGTAAAACAGTGAAGTTGAAATAATTTCCTTCGATTTTCTTTGGTGTCAGAGACTTCCTAGCGCCTAGAAATCACCATAGTAATGTGAAAATAATAACATAATCATAATAATATTACAGACACTGGTCCCAGAGAGGGCAAAGCAGGGTCCCTAGTGAGGTGAAATTGGTGCCAACAATTCCTTTGTACATTATAATTTTAAAAGCTCTGTCCACAAAACCCTTGTGAACAAAGTGGAACAGTTTTCATTACCACTTTACAGAGGGTTTGCCAAGATTCCCAGAGAAGTTAAGAGCTCTATCACAAGTCACTGAGCTTTAAAGCAGCAGGCCAGCTCTCAAGAGAAGCTATGGCTGTCAAGCCCACGGTTTTCACTCTTCCAGGTGTGGTGTGCGTGGACCTCCAGAAGCTTCAGCGCTAGGGTGATGGTGCTCTGTGTCTTGATTCCTGAGAGAATAGAGTGTTTCTGAATTGCAATCAAGAGCTTCCCACAGTTCCTCCAACACTTGGAGTGTTCTGGATCATTCTCATCAGGAAAGAGGTTATTGGGCTCCTAGGAAGAGGACTATTCTGATCTGATGGGCCTCTGGTGCTTACTCAGAAGAATATTAAGTGGGAATGTTTCTTGCCCTCAGAAATTGAAATTGCTCAGAAATTGCTCAGAGGGCCAGCATTATATATAATCATATGACTTTGCATATCTATCAATAATAATAGAAGTTATCTTTTCCCCAAACCCATCATCCCTATATTATAAACTGAAAAAAAAGTCTCCACCACATCTGAGATTTTGTATGATTACACCTGACTTAAGCTCTCTATGAGAAGTTAATACTTTAGACAAGTCTTTGAACTTGAAATATCCAAATTGTGCCTTTATATCTGTCTCATTGTTCACTAAATTTCCTGAGGAGACCAAGATTCTCCCTTTTGGCTGACAAAGTAGATAACATAGAATTGAGGATTAACTTGTCTAACACAGAAATCTTGGAAATGCAAAGAAAACTTAAGTATCAAATAGTATTATTATCTTCATGTAAAATTAGTTGTTAAACTCTTACTTAAATATAATACCTTGCATGTGCGTTGTACTTTACAAGACTCTTTCCATCCATTATCTTACCCGATCCTCTGCAAAAGCCTAAAGCATAGGTCAGTCTTATTAGCTCCATCTCCCTCACAGAGGAGGTAACTGAGACTCTAGGAGGTCATAAGTCTACATCCAAAACTAAGCTTTAGCAGAAGTTAAGAACCAAACTATACGTATGTGCAGAGGCAGTTTGTTCACCAACCCCCACGCTCTCCCCTTGACACTGACCTCCTTCTCTTGGGCTCCAGTGGAATCTTGGGACACATGGAAAAGCTCACCAAGGTAGCCACAATTTATTTATTTAATATACATATTTCTAAATTTTTATTGGGTCTTCATTGTTGCACTTGGGCTTTCTCTTGTTGCAGCAAATGGTGGTGTGGTATACAGGCTTCTCATTGCAGTGGCTTCTCTTGTTGTGGAGCACAGGTTCTAAGGCTTTAGTTGTTGCAGCTGCGGGCTCAGTAGTTGTGGCTCTTGGGCTCTGGAGGGCAGGCTTAATAGTTGTGGCTCACAGGTTTAGTTGCCTCACAGCACGTGAGATCTTCCTAGAGCAGGGATCAAACTGGTGTCCCCTGTATTGCAAGATGGATTCTTAATCACTAGACCACCAGGGAAGCCCTGATCAGCCACAGCCATGATTTAGAACTGTCATCGCCTGTTCATCTGAGCCATTGTATCATGAGGACTACCAATCCCAAAGGTAAAGGTGACAGTCCTATGTCCATTGGTGACCATAGTTTTCAAGGTTTCCCTCGTTTACTTCTAGGATCTACCTAATGTGGCCCAGGGTTTCTCTTTCTACCCCAAAGGCATCCAATAAGTATTCAGCAGTGTTGACCTCTACACTTTTTCCTGCCCCTCTGACTTAAGAATGATGTAATCTAATTCATAGTTGTGGATGCAGAAATTCAGCGATTTAGGAAAGCTCCACCATCTCCTTCAACTGCCTTTGTAAGGAAAGTGGCCCCCAAACAACTTGAGAGTTGTGACATGAAAGTAAAAACATGTGACCAGATGGCAGCTCCTTGTAGCCTGGTAGGATGTTTCTTCAACGAACGTTCAGTGTGTTCCATCCATTGGAATGGAGAAGTTTCAAACAGTAGGTCCTGAGATTGGAACTCTATGATTCTGGTGAATGAGGAACATCTCCACAGTTGCCACTCCATCATGAGAGCCCTCAGAATGCCTGCTCTCAGAGGCCAAGGTGGTGTAAATGCCAAAAGAGGATGATTCCATCGACAGCATCAGCTCAGTCTGGGGCCCAGCTTTAGATATAGCATCACAATCCCAGAACCAGCACCAAGCATGCAGGGTCCCATAGTTTAGTAGAAGGACCAGAAGTGGAATGGTGATTCTTTCCTGTTTTAATACATTCTGGAAGTTTACCAGTCAGAGAACATGGGGCTAAGGATGTGCCCACAAGCTTGGTGCCTATCACAGCTCTTCCCTCCCAGGGTTGAGGGCTATATAAGAACGCCCACTGCCTGCCCCCTTCCTCTATCTTAGCCCCTCCCCAAGGGTGGATTCTGTGCTGTTTTAATTTTCAATTTCACCTCAGTCATAGTCTGTCAGATTACCATTGACTCCAGGCTCACAGCTAAAACCAGATAACCCAAGTCCCAGGGCTCAAGACTCCAGCCTCATGGGTTTAGGAAGCTTAAACAGAGTGGCTCACATGGTAAAGAATCTGCTTCCAGTGTAGGAGAGCCAAGTTTGATCCCTCATTTGGGTTTGGAAAATCCCCTGTAGAAGGCAATGGCAATCCACTTCAGTATTCTTGCTTGGAAAATTCCATGGACAGACCAGCCTGGCAGGTTATGGTCCATGGGGGTCCCAAAGAATTGGACAGGACTGAGTGATTAACACTTTACTTTCACTTTCACTTTTTAAACAGAGTAGAATTTCTAAATAGGCAACTCAAATCAGAAAAGTCAAATTGTAAAGTGAAGGCAGTCTAATGAAAAAAAAAAAAAAAAGTAGGCAAACTGGAAATTAAAGTTTAGGGGCCCAGAACGAATGGAGGTGGCAGGGGATGTCCAAGCATCACGAGGGTGTGGAAAAGGTCATGATGCATTAGCAAGAGCCACAGNCTAAGGAAAAAAAAAAAAAAAAGTAGGCAAACTGGAAATTAAAGTTTAGGGGCCCAGAACGAATGGAGGTGGCAGGGGATGTCCAAGCATCACGAGGGTGTGGAAAAGGTCATGATGCATTAGCAAGAGCCACAGGCGCTCAAAGGGAATCACTGGTGGCATGGTGGGGGCTGGCTGGAAGTAGCTGCAGGCCATCAGTCTGTCCACTGTCCTCTGTCTGGTCCCTACTGTTTTTAATGGCCTTGATACACCTGTGATGATACCTGTAGTCACCTTTTGGCATTTGAGCCCCTACTGTCACTACGTGCAATCTTTAACTCTCCTGGTAGAACTGCTTCCCTCTCCCACCCCTTCACTCCCGTCTGGTGGACCCAGGGCTGTCACACTCATCAACTGCCCTACTGGTGTCAGAGGACTGAGCAGATGAGGTCACTGCACATCTCCTGACTCTTCTACTCCCAGATCCAGCTTCTTTTGACAGGGAGTCCTGCCACCTCCTGGTTTATTTCCTCTTTGGATTCATGTAGGTCCACTTCGTAAAGCACAACTCTGAAAAGTCAAGCAAAGACTGAGCAAAATACCAAGTATTGGGGAATACTACAGTTCCCCCATCCATAGCCCACAGTAAACTTACATTTCCGAACATTTGAGGACAATCACACAGAGCTCAGGTGAAATAAGCAATTTATGAAAATAACATTGGTGCTTATTTGAAAAAGACAGAACAAACATTTACTGGGCTCCCAGAAAGTTCTAGGTAGCATGCTAGACACACTGGTTAGAGTTTATCATCTAATTCTTATATAAGGATTCTGTGACTTTGGACTGTGTTCTTCCAGCTGATAAATGAGGGAACTGAGGCTCAGAGAACTTAAATAATTTATGCCAGCCCGAAAAGCTAGAATGTAGCTGGAATTCAAGCTAAGTTGGGCCTAACTTAAAAACTTATGTATGTTCAATGATTCTCTGTATTATGTGATGAATATGTGTCAATTCCAGGTTGATGCTATACCAATGACACCCATCCATGTCTGTTTGCCTGCCTCTTTCATGCATTAGACTATAAACCAGTGGCAGGCAGGGGTCTGTCTCATTGGCCTCTAGGCAATCTATATCTAGGATGAAAACAAAAATCTGGCAGCAGTGGAGCTTAGTAAATGTTGATTGATGTGTGACTCTCCACAGGAGACTACATCTGTGTCCAGAAGATGATATATCTTGTCCCTATTCTCAAGGAACCCCAAATCAGATCAAGGACAGGTGCATAAGAAGCTTAACAATTGCAGTTTAATCCCCAAGATCTGCAAAAGCCACCATAGAAAACACCTTTGGAAAGAATTGATTCTTTTTGTGCAACCTGCTTGTTCTTGACAGACAGTGACTCTTGCACGCTGATGGTGGTTACCAAACACTTCTTTCCCTTTCACTAAATTTGTGAAAGATAAACATCTTATTAAGGTTCCAATGCTGCTCATCATTTTCCAGATTAACACAGAATAAACACGGTTGGCACTTAAGAAGTCCCTGCTTGCCTCAAGCACAGGAATATAGATATTTTGAATCTTTTCACTTTCAAAGAAGAACAATTCTTACATCCTACTCTAGAAAGTGAGATATAGCTTTCATTTTCACCTCCTGAATGAAAAATCTTCTTTCTTATAATAATGTCACCCTCTACTGAAAGTTTAGGATGTTGCTGTTCCTATTTCTTAAAGGCAAGTTATTTGGCACTGAGAAAATACAATTACTAGTATTCATGGCCAGGAACAAATCTCTGTTTTCTTAATCTCCCACCTCTGGGCTTAGAATAAAGTTGTACACATTTTATAAATGTAGTTAGCAGATTAATTCAGGAAACTATGTCCTCAGGAAAAACTATTGCCTAGCCCCAAAATGTGCAAATCATAGTCTCTGAGCTCTGTACAGAGCTAGTACCCACTGTTTCACTGCTAGAAATCAGGCAAGTGGGAGCAGATTTGGTTTTTCTTCCACTCTATGTGTTCAGTGCCTAGAACAACACCCAGCATACAGGCTACAGCTCTTGAATGCTTGTGAAGTTTATATGTGAATGAGAAATCATATTTACAAGGATAGAAGATCTTTTTCCAAAAATGAAATTATTTCCATCTATATTAGCCCAGACTGCCCTGATAAAATACCACAGAATAGGTGGCTTAAATAATAGAAATTTATCCTCTGAAAGTCTGAGATCAAGCTGACATAATTGTCCAGTTCTGGTGAGACCATTTTTCCTTGCTTGCAGATGGCTGTTTTCTCTTTCCTCAGACTCTTCTTCATCATAAAAAGCACCAATCCCATCAAAGTAGGACTCCACCCTTATAATGGCATGCCTCCTTAATTATCTCCTAAAAGCCCTATCTCCAAACACAGTCACATTTAGGGCTTCAGTATGTGAACTGGGCGGGGACGGGGACGGAGTGGAAAAGGGGTCACAATTTAATCCATAGCAACATTTCTTCCGTTTTCAGGCTCTGAGCCATTGTCTCTGCCGTGATCACTTACTAGATAGTAATCATTATCATTCTAAGACTCAATATTCCAAGAGCCAAATCTGGCCTGCCACCTGTTTTTTGCATGGCCTGCAAGCTAAGGATGGATTAACATTTTTAAATGTTTGCCAAAAAAATCTAAATTAGAATATTTCACAACATGTGAAAATTACATGCTATTCCCATTTCAGTGCCACACTCACTCATTTAAATATTGTTTGTAGCTGCTTCTGCACCATAATAGCAGATGGAGTAGTCAAGACACATCTTATGACCCGCAAAGCCTGAAATATTTACTATCTGGCCCTTTACACCAAAATTTATGGACCCTTGTTCTAAGCTAATGGTTCTCTGGGGAACTTGTTGGAAATTTAAATTATCTGGCTTCATCCACTGAATCAAATTGTGGATATAGAGCTTAGCAATTTGAGTTTTAATCATCTTTCTGGTGATTCTGATGCACACTGGGGTTTGAGGAGCACTGGTCTAGACTCGTGAATTGCATTCTGAGATAAAGTGGTCTTTATTAAGCACCCACTGGTTATCTCAGGTGGTTCAGTGGTAAGGAATCTGCCTGCCAATGCAGGAGACACCCGCTCATCCCTGGGTTGGGAAGATTCCCTGGAGAAGTAAATGGCAACCCACTCCAGTATTCTTGCCTGGAAAATCCCATGGACAGAGGTGCCTGGCAGGCTTACAGTCCGTGGAGTCGCAAAGATTCGGACGTGACTGAGCACGCCAGGAAGCACCCACTGGACCCATGCTCACAGGTCGTGATTTGGTTCAACTAGCAAGAGATCATTAAAAAAAAATAATAAAATAAAATAACGATGCTCGGGAAATCCCTTAGGAGTGGCGGTTGTTTCCATTGCAAAGTAGCCGCCTGTCGTAAAAAAAAGTAGCATAAAGCGATTCCGAGCTTGATAGGCAAGCATCCCTGGAGGGGTTTCAGGCAAAATGAGTTCTTAAATATTTGATTTTCTCTCCAGTCACTGGCCGCCTTTCTATTTGGTTTGCGGCTGAAATAAGACAGCTTGTAAGTAACTGGAGAGGGTGTTTACCCAGTGAATTAGTTCGGCTTTCATTGTGCAAGGGATTAGCGCCAAGCAGTGGATGAGGCTCCGTTTCAGGTTAGAGGGGCTCGCCGTTTGCTAGCTCCAGGCCAGGACTAATTATCATAGGACTGAGGCCATTAAAGGGCTTAACTACCAGTGCCCCCTTCCAGGACTGGATTAGCCGCTCGCCTGCAGCTTTTGGCCGATAACCATTCCCAGCTCCGTCTGCTCTCTGCCGTGATGTGAGCCGGAAAACGCGGTGGACTCACAGCTTGGAACTGCCAGGCACACGGGCGCCTGCCTGGAAAGTCTGCTGCTTTGAGGGGCCAGGCATACACTTCTCCGGGGAAAGGACTGGAGGCCATCTGAAGTTTTTCTCATATCAGGATGTTTCTGGGAAGATGGACAAAAGAGCCTGGGCAACAGAGGTTTGGGAATGAGGCTCCTGTCCTGCTCTGGGAAAGCCCGGGCGCTGATCCAGGAAACAGGAGCCCTGCGGGACCTGGCGAGTCCGGGGCTGAGCGCGGGGCTGCGCTGACTCCAGCACCCTCAGGACCCCGGGACAAAGGGCGTTCACCTGCATTACCCCAGCACCATCCCTCCCTTGCACTTTTTCTTTCAGAGTCAGAGGGGCAGTCTGCACAATTGTGGGAGGAGCAGAGACAGAGTTTTGGGGTGTTTTTTTTTCTTCCCTCCCTCAGTGGAATCGGGCAAGTAAGTTATCTTATGTCCCTCAGTCTTGGCTCCTCACCTATAAAATCAAACTAAAGTAGTGCCTAGTCAAAAGAGCTCTTTGTGGGTTAAAGTGTAAGGAGTACTGATTCATTTCAAGGCTCAGTATGTGAGTGCTCTTAGGCTGATGAGCACCTCGAAAGAAAGAGCCCTTTCTCTCATGAACCTGTAGTGACGAAGAGCCCTTGAAGATTTTCTGGTTTTCAGCTTCCTAAATTTCCCAAAATGAGAACTAGCTTAAATGCTAGTAACAACTGTAACATTCTTTGAAAAAGCAAATAGAAATATGTGTGTGTGTGTGTGTGTGTGTGTGTGTGTGTGTGTGTGTTAGTCACTNCCCTTTACACCAAAATTTATGGACCCTTGTTCTAAGCTAATGGTTCTCTGGGGAACTTGTTGGAAATTTAAATTATCTGGCTTCATCCACTGAATCAAATTGTGGATATAGAGCTTAGCAATTTGAGTTTTAATCATCTTTCTGGTGATTCTGATGCACACTGGGGTTTGAGGAGCACTGGTCTAGACTCGTGAATTGCATTCTGAGATAAAGTGGTCTTTATTAAGCACCCACTGGTTATCTCAGGTGGTTCAGTGGTAAGGAATCTGCCTGCCAATGCAGGAGACACCCGCTCATCCCTGGGTTGGGAAGATTCCCTGGAGAAGTAAATGGCAACCCACTCCAGTATTCTTGCCTGGAAAATCCCATGGACAGAGGTGCCTGGCAGGCTTACAGTCCGTGGAGTCGCAAAGATTCGGACGTGACTGAGCACGCCAGGAAGCACCCACTGGACCCATGCTCACAGGTCGTGATTTGGTTCAACTAGCAAGAGATCATTAAAAAAAAATAATAAAATAAAATAACGATGCTCGGGAAATCCCTTAGGAGTGGCGGTTGTTTCCATTGCAAAGTAGCCGCCTGTCGTAAAAAAAAGTAGCATAAAGCGATTCCGAGCTTGATAGGCAAGCATCCCTGGAGGGGTTTCAGGCAAAATGAGTTCTTAAATATTTGATTTTCTCTCCAGTCACTGGCCGCCTTTCTATTTGGTTTGCGGCTGAAATAAGACAGCTTGTAAGTAACTGGAGAGGGTGTTTACCCAGTGAATTAGTTCGGCTTTCATTGTGCAAGGGATTAGCGCCAAGCAGTGGATGAGGCTCCGTTTCAGGTTAGAGGGGCTCGCCGTTTGCTAGCTCCAGGCCAGGACTAATTATCATAGGACTGAGGCCATTAAAGGGCTTAACTACCAGTGCCCCCTTCCAGGACTGGATTAGCCGCTCGCCTGCAGCTTTTGGCCGATAACCATTCCCAGCTCCGTCTGCTCTCTGCCGTGATGTGAGCCGGAAAACGCGGTGGACTCACAGCTTGGAACTGCCAGGCACACGGGCGCCTGCCTGGAAAGTCTGCTGCTTTGAGGGGCCAGGCATACACTTCTCCGGGGAAAGGACTGGAGGCCATCTGAAGTTTTTCTCATATCAGGATGTTTCTGGGAAGATGGACAAAAGAGCCTGGGCAACAGAGGTTTGGGAATGAGGCTCCTGTCCTGCTCTGGGAAAGCCCGGGCGCTGATCCAGGAAACAGGAGCCCTGCGGGACCTGGCGAGTCCGGGGCTGAGCGCGGGGCTGCGCTGACTCCAGCACCCTCAGGACCCCGGGACAAAGGGCGTTCACCTGCATTACCCCAGCACCATCCCTCCCTTGCACTTTTTCTTTCAGAGTCAGAGGGGCAGTCTGCACAATTGTGGGAGGAGCAGAGACAGAGTTTTGGGGTGTTTTTTTTTCTTCCCTCCCTCAGTGGAATCGGGCAAGTAAGTTATCTTATGTCCCTCAGTCTTGGCTCCTCACCTATAAAATCAAACTAAAGTAGTGCCTAGTCAAAAGAGCTCTTTGTGGGTTAAAGTGTAAGGAGTACTGATTCATTTCAAGGCTCAGTATGTGAGTGCTCTTAGGCTGATGAGCACCTCGAAAGAAAGAGCCCTTTCTCTCATGAACCTGTAGTGACGAAGAGCCCTTGAAGATTTTCTGGTTTTCAGCTTCCTAAATTTCCCAAAATGAGAACTAGCTTAAATGCTAGTAACAACTGTAACATTCTTTGAAAAAGCAAATAGAAATATGTGTGTGTGTGTGTGTGTGTGTGTGTGTGTGTGTGTGTGTTAGTCACTCAAGTCCAACTCTTTGTGACCCCATGAACTGTAACCAGCAAGGATCCTTCTGTTCATGGGGTTCTCCAAGGAAGAATACCGGAGTGGGTAGCCATTTCCTTCTCAGGATCTTCCCGAACCCCTGGGATCAAACCTGGGTCTCCCGCATTGCAGGCAGATTTGTTACCATCTGAACCATTAGGGAAGCCTAAATATATATTAATCTCACACACACACAAAAAAAAGTGAAGTGATAAGTGTGTTAATTAACGTGATGGGAGGAACCTTTTCACAATATAGCCATGTATCAAACCATCATGACATACACTTTAAATATCTCACAACTTTATTTGTCAATTATACCTCAATAAAGCTGGGGGGGGGAGTGCATGAAAGGAGAAAACATCCAACTGAAAGTAGTAATAAAACTAGTGAATGGAAATATATATGTATATACACAGACATACCTATAGGTGGATCTGAAGATCCCTCTCAATCAGTGCGTAATAAAACTAGTGAATGGAAATACACACACACACACACACACACACACACACACACACACACGTATAGGTGGATCTGAAGATCCCTCACAATCAGTGCATGGGACCCCAGGGATCCAAAGCCCATAGGCTTAGAAAGGCTCATATGTTCAACTCCCCACCTTGGCAAAAAGGTCAACTGCTGTTGGTATACCTCCAAAGCTAGGGCACCCCCAACTTTCTACACAGATCAATTAATTTCAGTGTTGTTCTGATGAAAGAAAATTCTTTTTTAAAACAGTGCATTTATGATAGTCACCAAAATAACAATGATTTTTAAAATTAATTTATTTTTTAAAGTAAATTTATTTATTTTAATTGGAGGCTAATTACTTTATAATATTGTATTGGTTTTGCCATACATCAGCATGAATCCATCACAGGTGTACACGTGTTCCCCATCCTGAACCCCCCCCAACTCCCTCTCCATACCATCCTTCTGGGTCATCCCAGTGCACCAGCCCCAAGCATCCTGTATCATGCATCGAAACTGGACTAATGATTCATTTCACATATGATAATATACATGTTTCAATGCCATTCTCTCAAACATCCCACGCTCTACCTCTCCCACAGAGTCCAAAAGACTGTTCTATACATCTGTGTCTCTTTTGCTGTCTTGCATACAGGGTTCTGTTTGATGGGGTATGAGCAATTTTTTCAGATTTTTCATGTATTTGCAAAAAGTCCTACATTTAATAGCCATGCATTATAAAATATTAAACCAAAATTAAACAAAAAAAAATCATAGTCAACAAAAGAGTCTGAAATGCAGTAATTGGATGCAATCTCAAAAACGACAGAACGATCTCTCTTTCCAAGGCAAACCATTCAGTATCACAGTAATCCAAACCTTTGCCTGACCAGCAATAATGAAGAAGCTGAAGTTGAACTGTTCTGTGAAGACCTACAAGACCTTTTAGAACTAACACCCAGAAAAGATGTCTTTTTCATTATAGGGGACTGAAATGCAAAAGTAAGAAGTCAAGAAACACTTGGAGTAACACGCAGATTTGGCCTTGGAGTACAGAATGAAGCAGGACAAAGGCTAATACAGTTCTGCCGAGAGAAAGCACTGACATAGCAAACACCCTCTTCCAACAGTACAAGAGATGTCTCTACACATGGACATCACCAAATGGTCAATACCAAAATCAGATTGATTATATTCTTTGCAGCTAAAGATGGAGAAGCTCTATACAGTCAGCAAAAACAAGACCTGGAGCTGCCTGAGGCACAAACCATGAACTACTTATTGCCAAATTCAGACTTAAATTGAAGAAAGTAGGGAAAACCACTAGACCATTCAGGTATGACCTAAATCAAATCCCTTATGATTATACAGTGGAAGTGAGAAATAGATTTAAGGGNCCTGAGGCACAAACCATGAACTACTTATTGCCAAATTCAGACTTAGATTGAAGAAAGTAGGGAAAACCACTAGACCATTCAGGTATGACCTTAATCAAATCCCTTATACAGTGGAAGTGAGAAATAAATTTAAGGGATCAAATCTGATAGAGAGAGTGCCTGAAGAACTATGGATGGAGGTTCATGACATTGTACAGGAGGCAAGGGTCCAGACCATCCCCAAGAAAAAGAAATGCAAAAAGGCAAAATGGTTGTCTGAGGAGGCCTTACAAATAGTTGTGAATAGAAGAGAAGCAAAAGACAAAGGAGAAAAGGAAAGATATATCCATTTGAATGCAGAGTTCCAAAGAATAACGAGAGATAAGAAAGCCTTCCTCAGAAATCAATGCAAAGAAACAGAGGAAAACAACAGAATGGGAAAGACTAGAGATCTCTTCAAGAAAATTAAAGATACCAAGGAAACATTTCATCCAACGATGGGCTCAATAAAGGACAGAAATGGTATGGACCTAACAGAAGCAGAAGACATTAAGAAGAGGTGGCAGGAATACACAGAAGAACTGTACAAAAAAGATCTTCACGACCCAGATAATCATGATGGTGTGATCACTCATCTGGAGCCAGACATCCTGGAATGTGAAGTCAAGTGGGCCTTAGAAAGCATCACTATGAATAAAGCTAGTGGAGGTGATGGAATTCCAGTTGAGCTATTTCAAATCCTGAAAGATGATGCTGTGAAAGTGCTGCACTCAATATGCCAGCAAATTTGGAAAACTCAGCAGTGGCCACAGGACTGGAAAAGGTCAGTTTTCATTCCAATCCCAAAGAAAGGCAATGCCAAAGAATGCTCAAACTACCGCACAATTGCACTCATCTCACATGCTAGTAAAGTAATGCTCAAAATTCTCCAAGCCAGGCTTCAGCAATACGTGAACCGTGAACTTCCTGATGTTCAAGCTGGTTTTAGAAAAGGCAGAGGAACCAGAGATCAAATTGCCAACATCCGCTGGATCATGGAAAAAGCAAGAGAGTTCCAGAAAAACATCTATTTCTGCTTTATTGACTATGCCAAAGCCTTTGACTGTGTGGATCACAATAAACTGTGGAAAATTCTGAAAGAGATGGGAATACCAGACCACCTGACCTGCCTCTTGAGAAATCTGTATGCAGGTCAGGAAGCAACAGTTAGAACTGGACATGGAACAACAGACTGGTTCCAAATAGGAAAAGGAGTACGTCAAGGCTGTATATTGTCACCCTGCTTATTTAACTTCTATGCAGAGTACATCATGAGAAACGCTGGACTGGAAGAAACACAAGCTGGAATCAAGATTGCCGGGAGAAATATCAATAACCTCAGATATGCAGATGACACCACCCTTATGGCAGAAAGTGAAGAAGAACTAAAGAGCCTCTTGATGAAAGTGAAAGAGGAGAACGGAAAAGTTGGCTTAAAGCTCAACATTCAGAAAACTAAAATTATGGCGTTTGGTCCCATCACTTCATGGGAAATAGATGGGGAAACAGGGGAAATAGTGAGCGACTTTATTTTCTTGGGCTGCAAAATCAGTGTGGACGGTGACTGCAGCCATGAAACTAAAAGACACTCTCTCCTTGGAAGAAAGTTATGACCAGCCTAGACAGCATATT
This sequence comes from Raphicerus campestris, assembly GCA_006410735.1. Classification (NCBI taxonomy): domain Eukaryota; kingdom Metazoa; phylum Chordata; class Mammalia; order Artiodactyla; family Bovidae; genus Raphicerus; species Raphicerus campestris. The sequence goes on from SJYW01047012.1 coordinate 91,155, forward strand.
AAAAAGCAGAGACATTACTTTGCTGACAAAGATCCATCTAGTCAAAGCTAATATTTTTCCAGTAGTCATGTATGGATGTGAGAGTTGGACTATAAAGAAATCTGAGCACCGAAGAACAGATGCTTTTGAACTATGGTGTTGGAGAAGACTCTTGAGAGAACCTTGGACTGCAGGAGATCCAACCATTCTATCCTAAAGGAAATCAGTCCTGAATTATCATTGAAATGACTGATGCTGAAGCTGAAACTCCAATACTTTCGTCACTTGATTCGAAGAACTGACTCATTTGAAAAGATCCTAATGCTGGGAAATGTTGGGGGCAGGAGGAGAAGGGAAAGACAGAGGATGAGATGGTTGGATGACATCACCGGCTCAATGGACATGAGTTTGAGTAAACTCCAGGAGTTTGTGATGGACAGGGAGGCCTGGCGTACTGCAGTCCACGGGGTCTCAAAGAGTTGGACATGACTGAGCTACTGAACTGGACTGAGCTACTGAACTGGACTGGGATGCTATTGTATCCCTGTAACTTTTACCATTTGGTTCTAATTTTAGCCCTTGTTCTACAAACAGTCTAATACTGCCTGTGACAATTCTTCAAGGACGTAAAGTCAGCAGTCAGGTAGGAGCCCCGAGGAGAATGTGTTAGTGAGAAAAGCTGAATCAGAAGTGAGTGCATTCTTCAGGTGTACAGTGTTGCTCCCTTCCTCAATGGAGCTCTCTAGGCTGTTTGCAAGGATACTTTAAAAATCACAGTCAAATCTACAGAAGCCACTGGCATAATCATACCCAAATATATCGGTTGAGGTATTTTAAAAATTAATTTCAATAATTATTGGGAAACCAAATAAATACCAAGAATCTTTTCAGTTGCCAATTACCATTTTTAGTTTTTAAAATAACTGAATGTCATTTGGATAGAGAAGGAATTTAACAGTATGTGGAAAACATGGATTTAACTTGCAGCACAATGAAAGCATTTGTGATTTTAAAGAAGACTTTTCAGGTTCCACCTTTGGCATGGGGGTTGGCACAACTTAGGAACCTTCTCTGGCTAATTGCTGAGTGATTAGTCCTTCATCCTATGACTTCCTGACATACTTGTTCGGATTCTGGTAAATGGACTCCGAGAGTAATTTAACTCAATTCACTAAATATTAATTGAGTACATACCACATGGCACATTGCATCAAGAGGTAATAAGGCAAAGCAATTCCAAAAATCACAGTGAATAAGAGAAAGCTCACCATGGAAGATTTGAAGCATTTATAAGTTAATAATCTCCATGAATTCATCAAACTCTTCACCACTGGGCTTTGGTGAAGTTTAGGTTGATTGAGTTCAATACAGCTGAAAAGGGCAAGGCAACTATTGGCATATTTGGAAAGATACCAAGCTCTAAGACTTGTTTTAAGGATGTTCTCAAAAAGCAAAATGTAATAATCAGTCAAGATAGAGAAATCAAAACTGGAATAAGAGTTAGTGTTCAATATAGAACATAAACATATTTGGATAACTTCAACAAATATTTGGTGAGCCAATTCCATGTGCAAAGAATTGTGCTTGGAGCTATGAGGGAACCAAAAAAGAGAAAGAGGGGGATCTCTGTACATAAGGAGCTCACAGTGTAGTTGGGAGGGGTACATATTAATAACTGTAATAGAAAGTACTGAACTACAAGCAAAATGCCATGGGAGTTTAACAGCAAGAGAAATAAGGGAATCTGAGGTTTCTTGGAGGTGGAATGATTTGAAGTGGGCCTTGAAGATTTGTTCACTACAATCTTAAAACCTAAGTGAACATATGTTTCTTTAGCACAGTCATGTGCCTCCCAGCTTTTCTTCAAGGTACACACAGAATAAATTGAACAACATCAGAATTTCTCACTAATTACCTGACACAAAATATTCCTTGACCCAGAAAAATTGGCAAGGGATAATTTCTGAAGTTATATTGAAAACAGACTCAAAAGATATGTCATTTTATTAGGAGTTAATTCAATTACAGGTTAGGTAGGCAGATAGAGTCAGAGGTTTAAGAAGAGAGATGGAAATTCTGCCAAACCATCTGCATACCTGAGTGGTGCCTGGGCATTCTGTGATGACTCAGCAACATTCTACCCATATTTGTCCCTAGGACATTCTCAGAGATGCTGAGGACTCAGTGACTTATAGTCTAACCTGGAAAATGGAGGAGCTCCACATACTCTGAAGTGCACCTCTGTATCAGGGCCTCTGTCTGATAAGTATATACCCTGTTGGAGGCTAGTGGGAGGTAGTAAACAAAGTGCTCTTGGCTGTGATCCAAATATAGTTCTAT
>SJYW01047012.1:95078-130866 GCA_006410735.1 Raphicerus campestris
TGGTCCCATCACTTCATGGGAAGTAGATGGGGAAACAGGGGAAACAGTGAGCGACTTTATTTTCTTGGGCTGCAAAATCAGTGTGGACGGTGACTGCAGCCATGAAACTAAAAGACACTCTCTCCTTGGAAGAAAGTTATGACCAGCCTAGACAGCATATTAAAAAGCAGAGACATTACTTTGCTGACAAAGATCCATCTAGTCAAAGCTAATATTTTTCCAGTAGTCATGTATGGATGTGAGAGTTGGACTATAAAGAAATCTGAGCACCGAAGAACAGATGCTTTTGAACTATGGTGTTGGAGAAGACTCTTGAGAGAACCTTGGATTGCAGGAGATCCAACCATTCTATCCTAAAGGAAATCAGTCCTGAATTATCATTGAAATGACTGATGCTGAAGCTGAAACTCCAATACTTTCGTCACTTGATTCGAAGAACTGACTCATTTGAAAAGATCCTAATGCTGGGAAATGTTGGGGGCAGGAGGAGAAGGGAAAGACAGAGGATGAGATGGTTGGATGACATCACCGGCTCAATGGACATGAGTTTGAGTAAACTCCAGGAGTTTGTGATGGACAGGGAGGCCTGGCGTACTGCAGTCCACGGGGTCTCAAAGAGTCGGACATGACTGAGCTACTGAACTGGACTGAGCTACTGAACTGGACTGGGATGCTATTGTATCCCTGTAACTTTTACCATTTGGTTCTAATTTTAGCCCTTGTTCTACAAACAGTCTAATACTGCCTGTGACAATTCTTCAAGGACGTAAAGTCAGCAGTCAGGTAGGAGCCCCGAGGAGAATGTGTTAGTGAGAAAAGCTGAATCAGAAGTGAGTGCATTCTTCAGGTGTACAGTGTTGCTCCCTTCCTCAATGGAGCTCTCTAGGCTGTTTGCAAGGATACTTTAAAAATCACAGTCAAATCTACAGAAGCCACTGGCATAATCATACCCAAATATATCGGTTGAGGTATTTTAAAAATTAATTTCAATAATTATTGGGAAACCAAATAAATACCAAGAATCTTTTCAGTTGCCAATTACCATTTTTAGTTTTTAAAATAACTGAATGTCATTTGGATAGAGAAGGAATTTAACAGTATGTGGAAAACATGGATTTAACTTGCAGCACAATGAAAGCATTTGTGATTTTAAAGAAGACTTTTCAGGTTCCACCTTTGGCATGGGGGTTGGCACAACTTAGGAACCTTCTCTGGCTAATTGCTGAGTGATTAGTCCTTCATCCTATGACTTCCTGACATACTTGTTCGGATTCTGGTAAATGGACTCCGAGAGTAATTTAACTCAATTCACTAAATATTAATTGAGTACATACCACATGGCACATTGCATCAAGAGGTAATAAGGCAAAGCAATTCCAAAAATCACAGTGAATAAGAGAAAGCTCACCATGGAAGATTTGAAGCATTTATAAGTTAATAATCTCCATGAATTCATCAAACTCTTCACCACTGGGCTTTGGTGAAGTTTAGGTTGATTGAGTTCAATACAGCTGAAAAGGGCAAGGCAACTATTGGCATATTTGGAAAGATACCAAGCTCTAAGACTTGTTTTAAGGATGTTCTCAAAAAGCAAAATGTAATAATCAGTCAAGATAGAGAAATCAAAACTGGAATAAGAGTTAGTGTTCAATATAGAACATAAACATATTTGGATAACTTCAACAAATATTTGGTGAGCCAATTCCATGTGCAAAGAATTGTGCTTGGAGCTATGAGGGAACCAAAAAAGAGAAAGAGGGGGATCTCTGTACATAAGGAGCTCACAGTGTAGTTGGGAGGGGTACATATTAATAACTGTAATAGAAAGTACTGAACTACAAGCAAAATGCCATGGGAGTTTAACAGCAAGAGAAATAAGGGAATCTGAGGTTTCTTGGAGGTGGAATGATTTGAAGTGGGCCTTGAAGATTTGTTCACTACAATCTTAAAACCTAAGTGAACATATGTTTCTTTAGCACAGTCATGTGCCTCCCAGCTTTTCTTCAAGGTACACACAGAATAAATTGAACAACATCAGAATTTCTCACTAATTACCTGACACAAAATATTCCTTGACCCAGAAAAATTGGCAAGGGATAATTTCTGAAGTTATATTGAAAACAGACTCAAAAGATATGTCATTTTATTAGGAGTTAATTCAATTACAGGTTAGGTAGGCAGATAGAGTCAGAGGTTTAAGAAGAGAGATGGAAATTCTGCCAAACCATCTGCATACCTGAGTGGTGCCTGGGCATTCTGTGATGACTCAGCAACATTCTACCCATATTTGTCCCTAGGACATTCTCAGAGATGCTGAGGACTCAGTGACTTATAGTCTAACCTGGAAAATGGAGGAGCTCCACATACTCTGAAGTGCACCTCTGTATCAGGGCCTCTGTCTGATAAGTATATACCCTGTTGGAGGCTAGTGGGAGGTAGTAAACAAAGTGCTCTTGGCTGTGATCCAAATATAGTTCTATCAGTTACCAGCTGTGTGAACTTGACCATGTTACTTAGTTTCTTTGAGGCTCAATTTCATGTTCTTTAAGATGTTTACTTTGCAAGCTGTTTATTGAGAGGCTTAAAGATGAAGATATTTGTCTACCTAGGCACCTAGACATACGTGCATGTTGCTTGAGTGACCCTTATTTGGGAGCTTATTTTGGTTTTACTTAAAAGTGTTAGTGATTTCTGGTCATAGAAAAATACATATTACCATATGTTATTGGTTCTAAGTGGCATATTTTTCACATTTTTACACTGATGTCTGAAAGTGATGGTGTTCTCATTGCCTGCACATGTACAGACTTGTTGGATATTCCTAATGAAAGGCCTGGTTAGCTGTAGCCCCTTAACATTTTAACTACCAAACAATTTGAGGACCACTTGAAGAAGGAAAATGAGTTCCTCTTGTCATCTGAAAGCCTTCCTTAAACATATTACAGTAAGATAAAGAAACATCAGCATCAAAAGTTGCACGGTGAACAGCAGCCACTTGGAATAAAAAAGAAGTAATGACAAAGTGCTATCTGAAAACTGTTGCATCATCAACATCAATGGCATGAGGAAAATCACCAGTATTAATAATTCTGAGTCAAATGATGATTTAGAAGCATCTGACTCTGATTATAAAATAATCTTAAGACTACTTTGACTTTTTTTAATTAGCTTTAATTGGCATATAGTTGTTTTGCAATGTTAGTTTCTACTGTGCAGCAAAGTGAATCAGTTTTGCATATACATATATCCTCTCTTTTTGGATTTCCTTCCCATTTAGGTTACCACAGAGCAGACAATAATTCCTTATGCTATGCAGTAGGTTCTCATTACTTACCTATTTTATATGTGGTAGTATATATATGTCAATTCCATCTCACAATTCATCCTAAACCCCATTCCTCCCTTGGTAATCATAAATTTGTTTTCTACATCTGTGATTATTTTTCTGCTTTGCAAATAAGTTCATCTATATCATTATCTTAGATTCCACATACAAGGATATTATTAATATATGATATTTGTCTTTCTCTTTCTGACTTACTTCACTCTATATAACAATCTCTAAGTATATCCATGTTGCTACAAATGGCATTATTTCATTCCTTTTTATTGTTGAGTAATATTCCATTTTATATATATACCACATGTTTTTTATCTATTCCTCTGTTGATAGACATTTAAGTTGCTTCCATGTCATGATTTTTTTTTACTTATTTTCCTCTTTTTATGAATGTGTATGAGTGATAGCTGATAAAATTCTCCATCTAGATAAGTCTCACTACAGAGCAATTCTAAGCTGTAAGATAACTTTGCGTTATAGTTTAATTGGCAGACTTCTCTGGTGGCTCAGGTGGTAAAGAATTTGTCTGCAATACAGGAGATCTGGGTTTGATCCCTGGGTCAGGAAGATCCCCTGGAGAAGAGAATGGCTACCCCACTCCAGTATTCTTGCCTGGAGAATTCCACAGACAGAGAAGCCTGATGGGCTATAGACCATGAGGTCACAAAGAGTCAGACACGACTAAGTGACTAACATTTTCACTCTCACTTTTCATAGTTTAATTGGCATTGTTATTATTATCATCCCATTCTTGTGGTGGTACAGAAAATTATAGTGTACCTTATAATCATAAGCAATTTGAATTTGATGAAACTTTCCCATGACAAATATCAGGAAATGGTGCACAAAACATTCACTTCTTTGTGCAGATGAGTTTGCAACAAACAAAAATATCTAAATGCAAGAAGCCAAAAAGACAATTTAAATGAGAAGGATTAGCAGGTAAACTTTATGTTGGGTTCGACTTATGTTAAGAAAGGAAGTGTTGATATTATGAACCTTGAAACTTAAATTTGGCCCAATAAGGGGAGATGAGACTCTGGTGCTATGTCAGATAGAGAGTTAGACCTAAGAACCTCTTATAAATTCAGGATCTGTAAATGGCTGCATTCTGAGGAAATCTGGAAAATAATCCACTCACTGGCACAGAAAGATGATAAAAACTTTTCTTTCTCCACATGCTGGGAGTCAGGGACATGAAAATCCAAAAGCATGGGCTTAACCTTATGTGTCTATGGGATCTGAATTTATACTGTCAATATTTTCTTGGAACCGAGCCTAGAAATTGACATAGAAATTGCTCCTTTGGGACTCTTGAAAAAGACAAATACAAAACGACTTTGGAGGAAAGTTCCCACAATGAAGGTCACATAGATTTCTCAAAGAAAAAAGAAGGTACCATGTTGTAGATTGCATTATTGCTTTCAGTTCTTTACTTTCCTCTACTGATAGCCCCTTTATATTGTGACTTTAAGTTATTTCAATTAGAGGTGGAATATATTTCTCTACCTCATTAATGTTGGGCTTCACCATATGGCTTGCTTTGGCCAATGGATTATTAACTGACACGAATTAAGCAAAAGTTTGAAATGTACTTAAGCAATTGGGCTTGTTTTATGACATTCCCACCATCATCATGAGGAAAACATCTCTTTGGTAGCTGCTACCACTTCAACGCATGNTATAGAAATTGCTCCTTTGGGACTCTTGAAAAAGGCAAATACAAAACGACTTTGGAGGAAAGTTCCCACAATGAAGGTCACATAGATTTCTCAAAGAAAAAAGAAGGTACATTGTTGTAGATTGCATTATTGCTTTCAGTTCTTTACTTTCCTCTACTGATAGCCCCTTTATATTATGACTTTAAGTTATTTCAATTAGAGGTGGAATATATTTCTCCACCTCATTAATGTTGGGCTTCACCATATGGCTTGCTTTGGCCGATGGATTATTAACTGACACGAATTAAGCAAAAGTTTGAAATGTACTTAACCAATTGGGCTTGTTTTATGACATTCCCACCATCATCATGAGGAAAACATCTCTTTGGTAGCTGCTACCACTTCAACGCATGTCTCAAAATAAACAGATATGGAGCAGACATGAGCCCAACTTGTAGCTAGAGCCTGAAACACCTGCAGCTGGAACCAACCTGTGGCTTAAAACTAAACCTGGTAAGAACCCAGCCCAGATCAGCCAGACTCCAGATGACCCACAGACCTATGGACAAAATTAAGTGCATAACAATAGCCATCACTGAGTCTGCTAAGCACTGAATGCTAAAATGGTTTATTATGACAGATTACTATGGCAATTCTCGTCATGGGTCACAGCCTCACCATGGTACAGGGGCTTGCATAATTTAATGAAGCTATGAGCTATGCCAGAAGGGTCACCCAAGCATATGAATACTAAGTGCCAAGAATTCTATGCTCAGAATGGTGACATGAGAAGCATAGTGGGTACAACCTGCAGGGAAACAACCAAAACTAGTGGTATATATGTATATATACTGGAGTGGGTTGCCATTTCCTCCTCCAGTGGACCATGTTTTGTCAGAACTCTTCACTGTGCTCCATCTGCTCCATCAGTTTTGAGAAATGTNATCATGGGTCACAGCCTCACCATGGTGCAGGGGCTTGCATAATTTAATGAAGCTATGAGCTATGCCAGAAGGGTCACCCAAGCATATGAATGCTAAGTGCCAAGAATTCTATTCTCAGAATGGTGACATGAGAAGCATAGTGGGTCCAACCTGCAGGGAAACAAACAAAACTACTGGTATGTATGTATATATACTGGAGTGGGCTGCCATTTCCTCCTCCAGTGGACCATGTTTTGTCAGAACTCTTCACTGTGCTCCATCTGCTCCATCAGTTTTGAGAAATGTTGAACTTTTCTAAAATATATATATTTATATATAATATATTTTATTAGTATATTAATTATATAGAGAGAGGTGAAGTTGCTCAGTCATGTCCAACTCTTTGCGACCCTGTGGACTGTAACCTACTAGGCTTCTCTGTCCATGGGATTCTCCAGGCAAGAATACTAGAGTGGATTGTCATTTCCTTCTCCAGGGGATCTTCCTGACCCAGGGATTGAACCCAGGTTTCCCGCATCAAAGGCAGGTGCTTTAACCTCTGAGCCACCAGGGAAGCCCCAATTATATATATATATTTAACTGAGCAACTGAACAACAGTGACGTACAGGGGCTTCTCAGGTGGTGCTAGTGTTAAAGAACCTGCCTACCAGTGCAGGAGACATAAGAGATGATGGTTCGATCTCTGGGTCAGAAGAGCCCCTGGAGGAGGGCATGGCAATCCACTTCAGCATTCTTTCCTGGAGAATCCCATGGAAAGAGGAGACGGGTGGGCTACAGTCCATGAAGTTGCAAAGAACTGGTTACAACTGAAGTAACTTAGCATGTACGCATGCAATGACATATAGGCATACCTAGGAGATGTTGCAGGTTCATTTCCAGTTCAGTTCAGTTTAGCTGCTCAGTCGTGTCTGACTCTTTGCGACCCCATGAATTGCATTTCCAGACCACCGCAAAAAATTGAATATTGAAACAGAGCACATCACAGGAATTTTTTTATTTCCCCTATGCACATGAAAGTTATTTTTACACTATAATGTAGTTTATTAAATGTGCAATAGAATTGTCTTTCAAAATGTACATAACAATTTTCAAATGCTTTGTTGCTAAAAACTGCTTATCATCATTTGCGCCTTCGTCAAGTTGTAATATTTTTGCAATTAGTAATATCAAAGATCACTGATCACAGATCACTGTAACAAATACAATAATAATGAAAAAGTTTGAAATATTGTGAGAATTATAAAAAATGTGATACAGAGACCTGAAGTGAGAAAGTGCTATTGAAAAAAAATGGCATCGATAGACTTGCTGTATGAAAGTTACCACAAATCTTCAATTTAGAAAAAAACAGTTATCTATGAAGCACAGTAGACAAAGCTCAGTAAAACAAAGTATGCTTGCATATACTTAAATCACATGGATATAACATGCTCTGCAAATCTGTATCTTTCATTTCTCTGTTAGTAAAACTTAAATTCTATTGCTTATTACCATATACAATTTTTATGGTGAAATACCATTCCATTGTAGAGATTTGTCTTATTTTATTTACCAGTCATGTATTACGGACATCTAAATTGATTGCTTTTTTGTTTTCTTGGTTTCACTAACAATGCAAAAATAAACATTCTTTTACATACGCATTTACACAATATGCGAGTACATCTGAAAGTTAAATGCTTAGACTTGGAATTGCTGAGGTAAAATTGTCAAAGTTCTCTTTTAAAAGCTTTCATTAATTTGCAGTCCCACAGGTGTGAAAATATCTATTGCACCACTGTACAGTATTTTTTAAATTTTGATGCGAAAGACAAAACAGACCTTGGTATTATTTCAATCCATACTTTCATAACTATTACAAACATTGAATAATTATTATAAACTAATTCCTCAATGATTATTTTTATGATTTGATTTGTCATGCTTAAATTTTTGATGTAATTTATTTTTTATATACTAAGAATATGGTGATTAAGGTTTATTTATTCCAAATGGCTAATTCATTGCCACAACATCATTTGCTTACTAATTTATCATTTTCCACTGAATGAATGGTAATTCCACATTTCATAAACTTAATATCCATATAGGCTTGAATCTATTTCTGAACTCTCTTTTCCAGTGGTCTGTTTGTTTATATACCAGTACTTGAGAAATCTGTATGCAGACCAGGAAGCAACAGTTAGAAGTGGACATGGAACAACAAACTGGTTCCAAATAGGAAAAAGAGTATGTCAAGGCCATATATTGTCACCCTGCTTATTTAACTTCTATGCAGAGTGCATCATGAGAAACACTGGACTGGAAGAAACACAAGCTGGAATCAAGATTGCTGGGAGAAATATCAATAACTTCAGATATGCAGATGACACCACCCTTATGGCAGAAAGTGAAGAGGAACTAAAAAGCCTCTTGATGAAAGTGAAAGAAGAGACTGAAAACGTTGGCTTAAAGCTAACATTCAGAAAACGAAGATCATGGCATCCGGTCTCATCACTTCATGGGAAACAGATGGGGAAACAGTGTCAGACTTTATTTTGGGGGGCTCCAAAATCACTGCAGATGGTGATTGCAGCCATGAAATTAAAAGACGCTTACTCCTTGGAAGAAAAGTAATGTCTCTGCTTTTGAATATACTATCTAGGTTGGTCATAACTTTTCTTCCAAGGAGTAAGTGTCTTTTAATTTCATGGCTGCAATCACCATCTGCAGTGATTTTGGAGCCCCCCCAAAATAAAGTCTGACACTGTTTCCCCATCTGTTTCCCATGAAGTGATGAGACCGGATGCCATGATCTTCGTTTTCTGAATGTTGNATGGACTGTGAAGAAGGCTGAGCACCGATGAATTGGTGCTTTTGAACTGTGGTGTTGGAGAAGACTCTTGAGAGTCCCTTGGACTGCAAGGAGAGCCAACCAGTTTATTCTGAAGGAAATAAACCTTGGGATTTCTTTGGAAGGAATGATGCTAAAGCTGCAGCTCCAGTACTTTGGCCACTTCATGCAAAGAGTTGACTCATTGGAAAAGACTCTGATGCTGGGAGGGATTAGGGGCAGGAGGAGAAGGGGACGACTGAGGATGAGATGGCTGGATGGCATCACTGACTTCGATGGATGTGAGTCTGAGTGAACTCTGGGAATTGGTGATGGACAGGGAGGCCTGGCGTCCTGCGATTCATGGCATTGCAAAGAGTCGGACACAACTGAGCGACTGAACTGAAAGCAGTAGTCAGGGTAGGTTAGGCATACAAAGTAACAAACACTCTCAAAAATCTTGGTGACTTGAAGCAACAAACAAATTTTTTTTTCATTTACTTTACCTCGCCATTGTAGACTGGCAGAAATCCAAGCTTCTGCAGCAGCTACATCTCAAATATCGCTGTTCACCATGTCAGATGGGAAAGCAGAAGTACACACTGATTCTTGAAGTTTCTGCTCATGTCTCACTTAGCAGGAAAATCCCATAGCCACCACTGACTTCAGGTAGCTAATGAAATACAGTCCTACAGTATTCCCAAAGGGAACAGCTCTAGTGTTTTTCACGTGCAGATTTCCCTAAGGTAGTGCTTGGTTTCACAGCCTGGGCTTACTTACCTAAGGATCTGGCTATATATCTGCTTTCATTCTGGAGTTTATTGATCACTTCAGTATTTGCTTCCACATTCTCAAGAAATTGCAAATAGAACTGCCTTATGACCCAGCAATCCCACTGCTGGGCATACACACTGAGGAAACTAGAATTGAAAGAGACCCATGTACCCTAGTGTTCATTGCAGCACTGTTTATAATAGCCAGGACATGGAAACAACCTAGATGTCCATCAGCAGATGAATGGATAAGAAAGCTGTGNTGTATAAGAGACAGGACTACTGCATAGCATGGATAATATTTACCAGAGATATTGAGAGCACAGTAATCCCAGATGGTGAGAGATCTTTACTACTAGTTAATTTTATTAAGCTGCATAACTTGTCAGGTATATGGCAGTTATTTTGTAATTATTTTGAATTTTTTAAAACCTTGATTTGAGGGCTTTTTTCCTTCCCAAGGACTGCTACTGCCTCATCTTCCTCATCAGCAGTCAGTGAGGATAGAATGTAGAATAACTCTTCAATTACTTGACTTTTAAAGAGTCTACAATTCAAAGTTGTTGGTTTAAAATTTTTCATGAACGTAGGACCAGTTAAGAGGNCTGCCTCATCTTCCTCATCAGCAGTCAGTGAGGATAGAATGTAGAATAACTCTTCAATTACTTGACTTTTAAAGAGTCTACAATTCAAAGTTGTTGGTTTAAAATTTTTCATGAACGTAGGACCAGTTAAGAGGATGCCATAATGTTTTCTCATAAATAATTGTTTTCAGGAAATGGCTAAGAATAAAAATGTAAAACTGAAAAAAAAAAAAAAAGAAGAAGAAGAAGTCCCACACATTTCCACAGCTCTGTTTATCCCTCCTCCACCCGAACCAAAGGTGACAGGGCATGTATCCACATCTTTGGGTCTTATTCTTTTCTCAAACAAAATCCATTTTCAGAACTTAGTCCAAATGATTGTCATATGGTCATCAGGGTTACTTTAGACCTTGAAAATGGTTTCTCAGGTCTTCTGAGTTTTGCTGCTCCTTGAGCAAATTTAAGAGTATGTCCAATGAGATGGTCTTAGTCTTGCTGGGTTACTTCTAGAAAGCTTGAATTTACATTAAAGTGAAAAACATTCTGAATTCAGAATTCTTGAAAATGACTATATGGGTGGGGGAGGGGAACGAATGTGTGTAGGGTGATAAATTGTATTCCAAGTGTGAGATCTTGTCTGAAGGAGGCCATTTAAGGAACCAGCTCATCAAGAAATGATTTATTGTGGGCAGGGCTCTCTGAGAGCCATTTGCCAGACTAGATCGTAACCAGGAGATGCTTCAGTCAGATAAAATCAGTCCAGATTCCTCATCCTCCACTATTTAAAATACATTTTCCTCCTGGTTTTATTTTCCATTCACATTTAACTTTGTTACATGTAGACTCTTGTGTTGCAAATACTCAGTAAACTTAAATATGATGCCTGTAAATCCCATTTCATATTCTGCACAAAACCTCTAATTCAAATGCCAGCTTCCCCTTAAAGTCTAGGATAAGTCCACTGTGGAGGTTCTGTGTGCTTGAGTTTATAAAGGGATGAAAATCAGGCCAATAAAGCTGTCAGCACGTCTCTTAACTTAAGGCCAGTTCAGGAGCATAAATTAATCCTGACCTTGGGTAAAGTAGTATTTCAGCTGAGACTAAAGGAGCTTCAAGTCAATGCATTTATGTATCTAAGCATTCTTGGCTATCAGGAATCCTGAAAGCAGCAGTGAAGATGCTTCTGTGCCTTTGATATCTTCCCCTGGGCTGTGGGGGCTTGTTTGGAGGCAAGAGAATGCCATGTGGCACCCCTGGGCCCTTACCAGTCACTGTGGACAGGAATCATGGCCTCAGTCTGACCTGTACTGCTGTCAGGACAAGTCTTTGAGCCATGCTACCAATGATGCAGAAACTGTCTAAGGCTTCTGTTATGAATGGGAAATAAATTCGGAGTTTGTATAAAAATAACTTTGAGAATATTATCTGATAAATTGCTATATTTTTTAATAGAAGAGCCAAAGAAAGCTTTAGGAGGAAGAAAAATGCTCCATTTTAGGATTTCGAGAGACAGTATTACATAGCAGTCATAACTATAGCCTCTGGAAACAGACTGCCTGGGTTCAAATCATAGCTATGTTCTGTAATCGTGGGAAATGTACTTAACTCTCAGTGCTGGTTTTATCTGAAGAACGAATGTCATAATCTTCAGTTCAGTTCAGTCTCTCAGTCTTGTCTACCTATTTGTGACCCCATGGACTGCAGTGCTCCAGGCTTCCCAGTCCATCACCAACTCCCAGAGCTTGCTCAAACTCATGTCCATCGAGTTGGTGATGCCATCCAACCATCTCATCCTCTGTCGTCCCCTTCTCCTCCTGCCTTCAGTCTTTCCCATCATGAGTCAGTTCTTTCATCACATCAGGTGGCCAAAGTATTAGAGCTTCACCTTCAAAATCAGTCCTTCAAATGAATATTTGGGACTGATTTCCTTTAGGATTGACTGGTTTGACCTCCTTGCAGTCCAAGGGACTCTCAAGAGTCTTCTCCAACACCACAGTTCAAAAGCATCAATTCTTCGGTGCTCAGCTCTCTTTATGGTCCAATTCTCATATCCTTACATGACTACTGGAAAAACCATAGCTTTGACTATATAGACTTCTGTCATAATCTTACCTATCTCATAACCATTGTGAGAATTAAATGAGTTTGCTGCTGCTGCTAAGTCGCTTCAGTCGTGTCCAACTCTGTGCAATCCCAGAGACGGCAGCCCACCAGGCTACCCCGTCCCTGGGATTCTCCAGGCAAGAACACTGGAGTGGATTGCCATTTGTGAGAATTAAATGAGTTAATACATAGGAAATAGTTAAGGCAGTGCCTGACAAAGAGTTTTAATACATGCTGGCTATTACTGCTATTACTATTACTGTTTCCCACATGTAGGCCGAGAAGCAGACTGACAACATGATTTACAGTTTGCCTTCCTGTTGGGCACTATTTAGAGTTTATTTTATTTAACCCTCTCAACAATACTATGACATGAATATTGTTCATGTGCTCTTTTATCCTAGCTTATTTTTCTCAGTCACTCATCCGGTACATATTTATTGAGTGCCTATTATATACCAGGTATTTTTCTCAATGCTAAAAATAGAACAGAAAGGAAAACAGGGGGAAAAAGTAAGCTCTGACTTCATAGAACTTCCATTCAAGGAAAAGAACACAGAGACAAATTAAAAAATAAACATATAAAATACAGAGTATATCAGATCATAATAAGTTCTATGAAGAATAATTGAGAAGGGGAGGTGAATTGGAAGCGCTAAGGGTGAAGGTGTCCAAGCAGACCTTAGTGAACCCTCACTGGAAGGTAAGATTTGAGGAGAGACTCAAAGAGCATGAGGGCATGAGCATGAACTGATCCCTGGTTCTGGTGTCCCATGCAGTTCAGAAGTAAAGAATCTGCATGCTGATGCAGAAGACACAAGTTTGACCCCTGGGACAAGAAGATCCCTTGGAGGAGGAAATGGCAAGCCACTCCTGTATTCTTGCTTGGAAAATCCCATGGAGAGAGGAGCCTGGTGGGCTACAGTCTATGGGGTCACAAAGAGTCCAACAGAACTCAGCAACTGAACATGCACTGGCATCCCAACCAGACAAAGGCAGAAATCCAAAGGAACAGTGAGCTTAGAGTATTGAGAAAAACCCCAAAGGCATTGGTCCCAGCCTGAAATGAATGCAGTAATGTGTACATGATGGGGTGTATGGGGAGTGGCAGAATTTACATATATATATATATCTTTGCAAGACTGTAAAGACTGATTTTCCTCTGTATGGCTAAAAAGCCACTGCCTGTTTTTAAAGGGACTAGAGTTGTTTTAAGATTCAAACATATGCAAAAAGTTTCATTTTTTAATTATGAAACTGTCATTTTATATATTTTAATCTGGGTTTGGGAGTGTTTGTTTAATTCTTTTAGGCAGGAGGGTAAATGGAACCTCTTGCTTGTTCTTGGTTGGAAGCAGATGTTTGCCATTATGCTCTTGCCTTCTCTAATATTTCGTTAAATACAGTCATACATTTCATGCTCTTTTGTGTTCTGCTTCTTTCACTCAGCATAATGCTTCACAGATTCATCCATCCATGTTGTCATATATCTCAGTAGTTTGTTCCTTATTAATGCTGAGTAGAGTTTAATTTTATGGATGCACCACAGTTTTTAAAAAATTACGTATTATGAGTGACCAATATTTTAAAAGTTTCACTAAATTATATTTGACATTCAATAAGCTGCACATGATTAAATTTACACACTTAATAAGTTTTGACATATGCATATGCCTGTGAAATCATCATCACAATCAAGAAAATAAATAGATCCATCACTCTAAAGATTTCCTCATACATCATTCTAATCTCTCCCTCCACCCCTCTTCATCCTCAGGCAACCATTGGTTAACTTCCTGCATTTTCTAAAATCTTATAAAATGCAATCATACAGTATGATTGTCTTTTTTGTTTGGCTTCTTTCATTCAGAATGAACACATATGTCCATTCAAAGCTTATGCATGAACGTTGGTGTCTGCTGTATCTGCAATAGCCCAAAAATGAAAGTAACTCAAATGTCTAAGNTATAAAATGCAATCATACAGTATGATTGTCTTTTTTGTTTGGCTTCTTTCATTCCGAATGAACACATATGTCCATTCAAAGCTTATGCATGAACGTTGGTGTCTGCTGTATCTGCAATAGCCCAAAAATGAAAGTAACTCAAATGTCTAAGACCAAGTGAATGGATAAACCAATTATGGTATGTCCATATAATAGAATATTACTCAGCAATAAAAAGGAATAAACTCTTAAAACACCTCAAACATGGATGACTCTCAAATAACTATGCTGAATGAAAGGGTTACTGTTACTTTTATGCTGTTATTTTTGTTATTTTCTAGGTCTCAGATGACTTCATATTGGATGTTTGGTTTAGTGTTTAATAATGAATGTATTGGCTTCTTATGTGAATACCTAAAATAAACTGGGTTTACTCTCCTTGAAAACTGTTCTACATTCTTTTTAAATCAGATCTATTATTCCTTTCCATCACAGTAAGAGACCCTTTGATTTTAAGGAATGAACTCTTGAAAACACTCAAATGATGAGGTCCCTTGCATCACTGCCATTTCTGAATTCTAGAAGTTTTGCTTTTGACTGTCTGACAGGTAAAATAATGTTTAGACAGGAAAGCCGAGATTTGTTGGAAAAGACCCCTGTATATAACCAGATCCTAGAAAATACATCACCCAGATCACTACAATATACCAGACAAATATTTGGCACCTGCTGTGTGCCAGGCCTTGTGCTAAGCCTTGGTGGCATTATACTGTTCTGCTATAAGCATAGGCTCTGCAGTCAGACTGTCGGGGTTCTGTGAGATCCTGGTTCTAACAATTAGAAACTGCAGTATCTGGGACAATTTCGCTGACCAGTCTTATTTCTCATGTCATTTTCTAGAAATATGGGTGGTTACAAAACCTGCTTTAGAAGTAGTAATGAGGATCAGAAGAGATGCTACAGGGTGGTCCGGTGGTTAAGAATTTGCTAGCCAATGCAAGGGACACAGTTTTGATCCCTGCTCCTGGAAGATTCCACATGCCACGAAGCAACCAAGGCTGTGCATCATAATTACTGAGCCTGCATTCTAGAGCCCACAAGATGCAGCTACTGAAGCCCACATCCATAGAGCTCATGCTCGGCAACAAGAGAAGAGAGAAACCCACACACCACAGCTAGAGAAAGCCCACTTGCAGCAATGAAGATCTAGTGCAACCAAAAATTAAAAATAAATAAAAATTTTAAAAAAAGAAGAAATGCTATATATAAGGCACTTGTAGCAACTCTGAAACAATTTTGCATGAGCACTCAAAAACTTGGCTCTGGATATAAGCATTTGGGGCCCTTGTGTTGAATTCAAGGACCCCAGGTAACAGCAGTGGCCCTCCAGAAGGCCAGGGCCTGCCTGTGGTGGGTGTGCTCTGAGGCCATAGGGTGGGGGCGGGCAGGCTTTGCAGAATGTCAGCATGAACTACAGCAGCACAGAAACAGCTCTGCACAGTGGGGCACCTTGGAACCGTATTGACCTGGGCCCTCATTATTTGCCCATCTTTTCATTTGACATTCGATTAAAATCATGGCAGGAAAGAACTGGAGGTTAGGGTATGTGTCAGTCCTTACTTCTCTATCATCACATTATACTAGCACCGTGGGACCAGGGCAATAGAAAGACAATTTTTATAAGACCAGTAAATAACCTTCAAGCAGATAAAGAATTATTACCTAAGGAATGGTATATCGTTAATTATTCTCCATCTCTGCAAAGGACAGACAGTGGAAGCTGGTTTGGTGTTCTATAGGAGAGACAGAGTTGGCTAACAGGAAGAACTTCCTGACAAAGGAGTTCTTAAATGTTGTTATTAAGGATGGTGGAGCATACTGTTAATAGAAGGAAACCAGAATTAGTAGAGCAAGTTGCTTATGTGGAATGGGTAAGTCAGTCCTGGTTGGTAGCAGTGAACAAATAAAGGTTCCTGGAAACCTGTGGATGCATGAAACGGACAGTGGTGCTTGACAGATGCTTCCTGAGTGCTCACTCTGTGCAGGAAGGGTTGGGTGCTAGAAACACAGATCCAGACGGGAAACAGAATTTGTCCTTGGTTAGCTCAGATTATGGGACCAAATGTCCCAGGGATCGAGGTGTCCTGCTGTGCGTGCAGGTTGGCTGAAGACTACAGAGAACCACAGGTGACTGACCACGTTTCCATATCAGACCTTACACTCCTGATAGATGTGCCCCATGTCTGAGACCCTAAGAGGAGTCTGCCAACAGCGTGCCCAGCTGAACGAGGCAAATCTTCCTGGTCCCTGTGGAAGAGGTGGCCACAAAGTGACTTCTCACTGGTCAGCACCAGTCTCTGCCCTGTGGACTTATGGATTTCCATCACAACCACAGTCCTGTCCAGGCAATCCCTCACCCACTTCCACATCTCACAGTATGAGGCTAAGATTTCCCTCTTCCACCCTCTCATCCTTGTAAGAATGTATCAAGTCCTTCTTAGGACTTACTTAAGAAAGATTCATTAAAATGACTTTGCTATGGACAAACCACTTGGTTCTGAGAATGCACAGTCCCGAAGATACCAGTCCCTAATCTTGCTGGGACAGTGTAGTCCTTTTAAAAGCACAGCCTTAGAAAGTAGGCCGAAGATCTATCAATTCCTAACTTAAAAACTGGGCCCACTTAGACGACTCTGCCAGGCATTAGCTTTTATGTTTGTAAGGAAGTGAAATAAGATGGCATATGTTACAGAACCTGTCAAATAATACTAATAATATAAGATAATCATAACACTCAACAAATTGCAATTACACTTTTATTATCATTCTATTAGCTAAGCAAATGAGGCCCATGGAATCCTTCCTTTCATCTGATTTATTTGTGGCATCTGCTTACTCAGTCTTGGTGTGAGAGGTGTGACCAATTACCCTTAATTGGCATGGGACACAGGATCTCTTTTATCTGTATCCTCTGAAGTGAAAGTGAAAGTTGCTCAGTCGTGTCCGACTCTTTGAGACCCCACGAACTGTCCATGGCATTCTCTAGGCCAGAATACTGGAGTGGGTAGCCTTTCCCTTCTTCAGGGGATCTTCCCAACCCAGGGATTGAGCCCAGGTCTCCTGCATTGCAGGTGGATTCTTTACCAGCTGAGCCACAAGGGAAGCCCGAGAACACTGAGGTGGGTAGCCTATCCCTTCTCCAGGGGATCTTCCCGACCCAGGAATCAAACTGGGGTCTCCTGCATTGCAGGCAGATTCTTTACTAACTGAGCTATCAGGGAAGCCCTGATACCTATATCCTCTAAAAACCAACAAAACAGGATGGTTTTGTGGACACACACCTCAGAGGCCCCTGAGATGTCTGTCTCCCCAGGCCCCTAAACCCACAGAATGGTAGATCCATTGAGTGAGTAAAAGGAGAGAAAAAAAGTGTGGAACCCCAGGGATGCCAATATTTATGGAAAATTTGGTAACAAAAAATATGGTTTCCTTGTGCTGTGTGTTTTGCTAGTGATATTTAGTACCAGTTAGATTTTCATTTGTGCTTCAAACTCTATCAGAAATACTTCACACTAATAGCCCCTATATCTGTATATGTATGTATATGTATATACACATTGCTGTTGTTTAGTCACTCAGTCATGTCCAACTCTTTGCGACCCTGTGGCCTACAGCCCACCAGGCTTCTCTGCCCATGGAATTTCCCAGGTAAGAATACTGGTGTGGGTTGCTATTTCCTTCTCCAGGGGATCTTCCTGACCCAGGGATCGAACTGGCATCTCCTGCATTGCAAGTACACTCTTTACCACTGAGCCACCAGGGAAGCCCCATATACATGTATGTGTCTGTGTGTGTGTGTGTGTGTGTGTGTGTGTGTGTACCCACACTTTGACCATTTAGGGATGATTTGCCTCTAGGAAATGAAACAGTGTTTAAAATTCCCAAATGTAACTTTTTTGGGCTCCTCTAGCAGAGTTCTCATCCATTCTTGGTATTCCACAAGCCCTGCTGTGCCTGGTTGCAGTGTTTCCATTGCCCTCGGTATACACAGAAATTATCAGACAGGCAGACTGACAGATACTCCCTGGGAATAGTCGGTTGGATTCCAGTACTTCTTCAAAGCCACTTCCACCTGCTGAGACATTTTCCCCTGCTTTCCCGCTGGAGATGTGACCACAAGCTCCTCTATCCCTCCCCCTTCCTGTGTGGCCCCTTCTCATCCCACCCTCACTCACACAAGCTTTTCAGTTCTGCAGCTAGGGCTAGCCCTTCTTCTAGTCATTACCGTGTCCTCCTATTTCCCATCAGTTCTTATCCTAGGACACTTAATATTTGTCGTGTGGGTAGGGCCTGGAAAATCAGGAATATGTTATCCAGGGATGTGTGTGTGTAGAGGGAGTGTGGAAGAGAGTAAGGGGTGTGATCAGTGAGGGCACAGTGCTGACCCAGGGAGCAGCAACAGATGAGGCGACGTGGGGTGTTTTGTTTTCTGTCCCACTGCTCCCTCCGGTAACATGTGGAACAAATGTCCCTTTTGGACCATGATGAGGTAGCATGGATAGGTCTGTAGCATCACTGCTTTTGGACTCTCAGCTGGTTTTATTTTCTATTGAACCTTTAATGGAAACGCATACACAACAAGTCAAGGCCTGTCCTTTTCCCCTTTTTTCTTTTTTTTTTTCTTTCTTTCTTTCTTTTTTTTTTATTTCTTCCAGGAGTGCTGATGATAAGGAAAGCGATGTCTAAATCTTCTTAATGGTGTTTATGCAAGCAGTTTTGCTTAGCTGTGGACTGCACTGCCCCCTCCCCAGCCCCCTCCCCTCCCATCGCCCTGCTAATATTTGCTGCTTCATTCCTTTCCCTGTTGGCTATTACTATGGACTACAGCAAATCTAAAACTAAATAATCCCCTTAGTGTCAAGTTTTCGGGGCTGAGCAAATAAATCTAACGAAATGCATTATCTAGGCGGAGGAGGCTGTTGTAAGGGGGAAAAGATGAAAGCTATTTTATTTTAAGGCAGAGAATAAACTGTCGATCGTTTGGGGCTCAATTGTAATTTTAAGTATTGTTATTTTATATTACTTAACTATTGTACATGCCCTTTTTTGATTGTAATTAAAAATGCTGCAAAAGTTCTAAAGGCCAGAATTAAAGGGAGGAAGAAGGCATGAGGAACTGGTGAGGGAGTTTATGCAAATTCTTTGCAGTCCAGATAGTTTCAATATTCTGATGAGGCCAGGGGTGCTGGAAATAAACAATAGCTTCCTCTTTTCTTCTCTTCTGTACCCTCTCCCATCTCTGACAGGGATGGAGCAAGATCAAAGATCCTGGCACAACAGAGAAATGGGAGGTTTTATTTACTTAGGGAAAGAAATCCCAGTCTCTACATTGTCTGCAGGTGAAGCAGTTTTTCATGCAGAAAGAAAAGAGGCATATCATCCCCTGCCTACACATGTTCTGCCAGCTTCAGGGTCTAGAAAGGCTATGCATGAGGCTCTGGCTAAGTTGGTCTTCTCTACCAGGTTGCTCCTGGTTCTTTCTCCTGTTGACTTTTACTAGCTAGGCTTTTAAAAAAAAAAAATCTCCAGAGAGGACTAGTTCAGTGAAGCTTGGTCTTCACAACTCTAGAACCAGAGCTGTACCCTAGATGGACGGAAATAATCACCAAATGTCCTTTATTTATTTGTTCATGTATTTGCCCATTTATTTGTTTATTCATTCTTCAAAAAATCGATAGAGTATTAACCTCTTTTCAGGCATTATTCTGGGCACAGGGATTATATAGCAATGAATAAAACAAAATTCATGTCCTTGTGTAGAGGGGAGACAGATAGTGAACAAGAACAAATAGATAAATATAGAGATTGTTAGGACTTCCCAGGAGACCCAGTGGTAAGGAATTTGCCTGCCAATGCAGAAGACGTGGGTTCTATCCCTGGGTGAAGACAATCCCAGGAGGAAATGGCAACCCACTCCAGTATTCATGTCTGGAAAATTCTATGGACAGAGGAGGCTGGTGGGCTACAGTCTATGGGGTCGTAAAGAGTCAGACACAACTGAGGGCCCGAGCACACACAAGAGTTTGTCAAGTGGTGACAAGCGTTATGTTGAATAATTAAGTAGAATAAGTGTGATAGGAAGAAACAGAGGTCAAGAAAAGCCTCTCGATCTCATTCTTTCATCCTTTCATTCAACAAATGTTAATTGAGCACCTAGTGGAACCAAGGTGGGTGCAACAGTGCTCAAATTAGATAAATTAAGCTTCTATTCGACTATAGAAAATATCGATAAGAAATACAAGCAAAGTAAAACTTAAAGTCTAAAAAAAAGGGGATGGGATTTTAGGGAAATTAAGATTTTAACCAGGGTGACATTTGAGCAGAAATCTCAAGCAAGTGAGAAAGTAAACTACATGAATACTTGGGAGGAGAATGTTACAACCCAAGAGAACATCCATTCAAAGGCCCCAGGGTGGAGCCTGAGCTTAGCATGTTGGAAGAACAGAGTTCAGATTAAGTGAAGGCAAGAGAATGGCACTAACATGGCACTGAGCAAAGTGGGGCTGCCCAACCTGCATCCTCCCAGGGCCTCTGCGCCTTCTTCTGTCCTTGCAGTCATTGCTGTTTGTCCTTGATTGTTGGCACATTTGTCTCCTACATCACAAAGAGAGATATCTTTTTATCTTCTGTATCCTCAGCTCTTGGCACAATTATATAAAAATGTAACGAGGACACCCAGCCTTTTTCCTGACTTCAAAATTTTAATCTATTCTTATTACAAGAAAAGTTGTTCTCTACAACCTACCTAAAAATTCCTCTCCACAGTGATACTTCAGTTTGAACCTCCTTCACCCTTGAGAAAGAAACCTGGTAAAAGAGAATTACTGACTTCCTGCTGCAGAGGAGAATATCACCACACAAGCAATCCTGAAATAGTATCTTATTAGGAAGACTGGGTGCACAATATTTATTGCTTATTGAGAAATAAGCTGAGAAATTCTTAGGTTGGATATCAGAAGAGGGTGAGACTCTGGGTTTGTTGTTCTCTTAAGAGTTGATGCAAGCAGTCACCAGACATTCTGTAGTCATAATGGCATAAACGATGGGAGTGGTTTTTATGGTTCTCCTCACTACTTTTACAGGGTACACACATGCATGCTAAATCACTTTAGCTGTATCTGACTCTTTGCGACCCTATGGACCATAGCCTGCCAGGCTCCTCTGTCCATGGGATTCTCCAAGCATGAATACTGGAGTGGGTTACCATGCCTTCCTGCAGGGGATCTTCCCAACCCAGAGATCAAACCCACATCTCTTATGTCTCTTGCATTGGCAAGTGGGTTCTTTACCACTAGCACCACCTGGGAAGCCCTTTACAGGGTAAAGTGAAAGTTAAAGTTGCTCAGTGATGTCAAATTCTTTGTGACCCCATGGACTATACAGTCCATGGGATTCACCAGGCCAGAATACTGGAGTGGTGGCCGTTTCCTTCTCCAGGGGATCTTCCCAGCCCAGGGAGCGAACCCAGGTCTCCAAGTGATCCCCAGTTACTTTAGTTTTTGCTATCATCTCTGTTTGCTATCCCTTTAGATGGGCCATTATAAGCCTTGTAGAGAACTTGCAGAAGTTCTCTCTAACATCTGGGTACAGAATTTTGAGACGGACAGGGCCCAGGTAGAAATGTGCTGATCTGCATTTCTTATATGATGACAAGTCCACTCTAAGATTTCTGGGAGATTTACATAGGTTGTTTGGTCCAACAGAGATGCACGCAACTGTCTCTGACAATTTTCCATGAGAAAGGCTGCATTCTGCAAATGAGACAAAGAAGAATGAGGCATAGAGAAAAAGACTTTTGTTCTGAAATCATTTTAGATATAAAAAGAAGTTACAAAAACCAGCTCAGAGTGTCCAATTATATCCTGTACTCAGCCTAATGTTTACAATTTATGTAACCATTGCACAGTTATCAAAACTAGGAATTCACATTGGTACAACAATGTTAACTAAACTACAGACATCATTTGAAGAGAACTTTTTAAGGTAGACTCTGGCTTTTCTCTGAAAGTGTGAGACTCTAGCAACAGGAAAACCCAGGAACCTAAAAAAGTTCTATCAGCAAATATTGCTGCATGGCAAACTACTGGAAATGTAGGTCCTTAAAAAAAAAACAGTTGCATATTGTTACATCCTATGATTCTGTGTGTAAGAAATTTGAGCAGGATGTAAAAGGAATAGCTTATCTCTGCTTCATGATTTCTGGGCCCCCAGCTGGAAGTATCAAATGGCACAGGGGTGAAGCAACTGAGGACTGACTGTGGGTCAGCTTCTGTTTTCACAACACCTTCCCACATGGCTAGCTTGGGCTTCCTCATAATGTGGTGGCCTTGGGCTAGCTGAGCTTCTTTCTTGGTGGCTCAGAGTAAAAAATTAGGAAGCAGAAACTGACAGTCCTCTTAAAAGCTGGGACTGATACTGGAGTTTCATCACTTTCACCATATTCCGTAGGTCAAAACAGATACGGGTAAGCCCAGATTCAAGAGGCATGCACGCATATATCCCCATAATCAGAGGATGGTGAATTTGCTGTCAGTTTTATTTTGCTGTGGGAAACCACTGTAGCAGTTAATTTCACATTTTGCAGATGGACAAATTATCTTAGAAGACTCCCTTTGTTCTATGAGTCCCTTGACTCCTTATTTTGGGAGAAGAAATTTAATAATGTCTTTCTTTCTCTATGTGGTTTAGCAAAGTCTATCCCATCACTTGATATCCAAAGCTTGTCTGGGAAGTCAGTTTCACTTCTAAAGCAGACTGGAATGGATGGTGGTGATTCTGGTCAAAGTCTAAGGACAGAAAAAGACAGCAAGATCCCTAGAAGGGAAGTTATTGTGAGGAAGGGACATCTGGACTAGTGACCCAGGCCACCCAGGAGACTACAGGGTCAAGTAGTTTCCTGAAGGGCCACACCATGAAGCAAGAGTCGTGAAGTTTCAGAATGCCAACCCGAGTAATATTCTATCAAGAGCAAACTGTGTGTCTCATTACTCAGAGGCTCTGAAGATCACTTTCCTAGCAAATAACCATTCTGTAATTTAAGAACCAATACCACAGTAGCTTTAGTCTTCATACCGTGATTCCCAGTATGAACTGAGCCCCTAAGAAACAACCCAGTAACACTCTAAAATCCTAGAAAGGCTTATCCTACTAAATTATCCTGGCTGCCCTTCCAGTCTCACTCTCTCAGCTTCCTTGAACCTAAAGACAGTCATCATTCATTATTTCTAGTAAAGTGGGCCTGGGAATATGAATGTTATTCTTTCTTGTGGGATGGGACCACACTGCATGGCATGGGGGATCTTAGTTCTCAGACCAGGGATTGAACCCATGCCCCTGAAGTGGAAGGGCAGAGTCCATATAAGTATGCATTCTTTTTCATATTCTTTTCCATTATGGTTTATCACAGGATATTGAATATAGTTCCTTGTGCTACACTGTTAGACCCTGTTGTTTATTCATCCTGTATGGGATACTTTGCACCTGTTAATCCCAAACTCCCAATCCACCCCTCCCTTTCCCTACCTCCCCCTTGGCATCCATATGTATGTTCTCTATGTCTGTGAATCTGTTTCTGTTTCCTAGATAAGTTTGTTTATGTCATATTTTGTGTCAGATTCCACATACAAGTGATGGCATATGGGATTTGTCTTTCTCTTTCTGACTTACTTCACTTAGTGTGATAATCTCTAGGTTTACCCATGTTGTTTAAAATGGCATTATTTCACTGTCCTTTATGGCTGGGTAGTATTCCATATACTTATATAGACCATGTCTTCTTTATCCATTTATATGTCAATGGATATTAAATTGTTTCCATCTCTTGGCTGTTATGAATAGTGTTGCCATGAACACAGGGGTGCATGTATCTTTTTGAATTATAGTTTTGTCTGGATATATCCCCAGGAATGGGATTGCTGAATCATATGGCAATTCTATTTTTAGTTTTTTGAGGAACCTCCTCTTTTCTTAGTGGCTGCACCAGTAACTTTATATCTTAAAGATTCCAGATATATTGAGTTAAATTATATGCATTTAATATATATTGGGGCTTCCCTGGTGGCTCAGAGGGTAAAGCATCTGCCTGCAATGCAGGAATCCTGGGTTTGATCCCTGGGTCAGGAAGATCCCCTGGAGAAGGAAATGGCAACCCACTCCAGTACTCTTGCCTGGAAAATCCCATGGACAGAGAAGCCTGGTAGACTACAGTCCTTGGAATCATAAAGAGTGAGACACGGCTGAGTGACTTCACTTTCACTTTCAATATATATTGACTTAACCTGATAGCTCAGTGGGTAAAGAATTTTCTTGCAATGCAGAAGACACAGGAGACTCTGTTTCGATCCCTGAGTCAGGAAGATCCCCTGGAAGAGGAAATGGCAGCACACTCCAGTATTCTTGCCTGGAAAATTCCATGGACAGAGGAGCCTGGCAGGCTACAATCCATGGGGTCACAAGGAGTCAGACACGACTGAGCACATGGCACAATTTATATATAGATATAATAGACATAATTGTACCAGTTTCTTTCTAGCTTAATTTAAAAGTATAACTTTTAGAAAATTTAAAATTACATATAAAAATTAATCCTCATATGTGTGGTCAAAAAATGATCTTGGGAAAGGACTGTCTCTTCAACAAATGGTGCTAGGAAAACTGGATATCCATATTAAAAAATAATAATAAAAGAATGAAGTAAGACCATACCTTGTATCACATCCAAAAATTAATTCAATATGGATTAAAGACCTAAACAAAAGACCTGAAACTATAAAACCCCTAGAAGAAAACACAGGAAGAAAGCTTAATGACATTGGACTTACCAATGATTTCTTGGATATGACACCCAAAGTGCAAGCAACAGATGCAAAAATAGACAAATGCAACCACATCGAGCTCAAAAATTTCTACACAGCAAAGGAAGAAACAGAGTGAAAAGGCAACCTGTGGAATGAGAGAAAAATAAGCAAATCATGTATCTGATAAAGGGTTAATGATCTAGAATATATAAAGAATTCAACATCCACAAAACAAACAGTCCATTAAGAAATGGACAAAATATTTGAATAGACTTTTCTGTGAAAAAAAATATGCAGCTGGTTCACAAACAGATGAAGAGACACTCACCTTTCCCAATCATCAGAGAAATGGAAATGCAAACCACAATGAAATACCTCCTCACACTTGTTAGGATGGCTACTGTCCAAAAAAATTTATAAAATGGCAAATATTGAAAATGATGTGGAGAAACTGGAACCCTTTTGTACTGTGGGTGGGAGTGTAAAATAGTACGGTCTCTTGGAAAACAATATGGAAGTTTCTTAGAAAGCTGAAAGTAGAATTATCTTGTGATCCAGCAATCCTACTACTGGGTGTATATCCAAAAGAATTGAAAGCAGGATCTTGGAGACATATTTGCATACTCATGTCCATCACAAGATTACTCACAACAGCCATGATGTGGAAAAACCTAAATGTCCAGCAATGGATGAATGGATTTTAAAAATGTGGTCTATACATAAAATGAAATATTACACATCCTTTAAAAAGGAAGAAAGTCTTATCATGAGATGCCACATGCATAAACCTCAAGGATATTATTCAAAATTAAATAAACTGGTCACCAAAGGACTAACCCTGTATGATTCTACTCATAGGAAGTGTCTCAAAGTCAAAATCAAAGAAACCGACAGTAGAAAAGAATGTGCTAAAGACTGGAAGGGGGGAAGGGGAATAATGAGTATAGGTTTCAGTTTTTCAAGATGAAAAATTCTGGAGATCTGCTGTATAAGAAGGTGCATATAGCTTACCGTACTATACACTTAAAATGATGAAGACAGTAAATTTTATGTTCATGTTTTTACCAAAAAAAGCATGTATGGCTCACATTTTTCTCTCCCATTTCTATGAGACCACACTGCTATAAATAGCCACTGCCTGTCAGTCAGAACTGGCATACAGGATGAAAGCTATTGGCCATGGCAGCCCTGAACAGGGGTACCCTGTTTTCCCGGATATAGAACTAACTTAAGATTTTCCACTTGATTTTTTAAAGCATGTTTTATTAGAATAATTGGGTACAAGGCATTTTAAAATCTAAAACTGAAGGATAATAACTTTACAGTAAATAACTTCGTATTTGGAGATCAAATCATAGATTGTGGGGACAACACAAAAGACTTTAAGGTTCATTAACCAGAGACGTCAGACTTGATTGACTAGGGACCTTGGGCTCAGGCAATGAGAACTCTTCCTAAAGTCACACAGGGCTCTGAGAACGCAGAATCCCCACTCCTACTTTTCCCACTGCAACCCCAGCGATGCCTCATTGTCCTGCCTCTTTCGAATTCCTCGTATAACTTACAGACAGTCATCAGGTGGTTTTGTAACACACTGTGCTTTTCTCAACTTAGAGCCAGAGCCCTTCCCATAGTCCTTTCTTAATCATCCTGTAGCCCTTTCATTCTCTGAATCCTTCCAAGGAACCCAACGACAGATGTAGTTTATTTTTCTACTGTTGCTTTATCTTCCTGCCTCTCTGGTCATAATAAAAGAAAGAAATTAATAGAGGTCTGTTCCTTTACAGGTTCAGAACATAGGACTATGGGACTATAATGGGACAACATAGGACTATAATGTTTTCCCGTTAAACATCTTCCCTGAGAGTAAACCATCTTAAATGGAAGAAGGCATACATCTCTTTCCTTAACTTTTTCCCCTTCTACTAGGATAAGTTTCTACCCGTGGAAATTAATGACCAAATGCAGTGTTTCCTATGGCTCCCTTGGCAACAACTCCCTCAGAAACTTTCTTCAAGCACAAACTTATTTCTATTAAAGGGACTGTACCCACTTCTAGCAAAGAAAACTTTTTATAGTCACATTTTAAACAAGTTAAAACAAGTTTGGAATTAGTTTTTTAGATGTGGGTTTGTTTTTTTTTTTTAATNCTATCCCTTTAGATGGGCCATTATAAGCCTTGTAGAGAACTTGCAGAAGTTCTCTCTAACATCTGGGTACAGAATTTTGAGACGGACAGGGCCCAGGTAGAAATGTGCTGATCTGCATTTCTTATATGATGACAAGTCCACTCTAAGATTTCTGGGAGATTTACATAGGTTGTTTGGTCCAACAGAGATGCACGCAACTGTCTCTGACAATTTTCCATGAGAAAGGCTGCATTCTGCAAACGAGACAAAGAAGAATGAGGCATAGAGAAAAAGACTTTTGTTCTGAAATCATTTTAGATATAAAAAGAAGTTACAAAAACCAGCTCAGAGTGTCCAATTATATCCTGTACTCAGCCTAATGTTTACAATTTATGTAACCATTGCACAGTTATCAAAACTAGGAATTCACATTGGTACAACAATGTTAACTAAACTACAGACATCATTTGAAGAGAACTTTTTAAGGTAGACTCTGGCTTTTCTCTGAAAGTGTGAGACTCTAGCAACAGGAAAACCCAGGAACCTAAAAAAGTTCTATCAGCAAATATTGCTGCATGGCAAACTACTGGAAATGTAGGTCCTTAAAAAAAAAACAGTTGCATATTGTTACATCCTATGATTCTGTGTGTAAGAAATTTGAGCAGGATGTAAAAGGAATAGCTTATCTCTGCTTCATGATTTCTGGGCCCCCAGCTGGAAGTATCAAATGGCACAGGGGTGAAGCAACTGAGGACTGACTGTGGGTCAGCTTCTGTTTTCACAACACCTTCCCACATGGCTAGCTTGGGCTTCCTCATAATGTGGTGGCCTTGGGCTAGCTGAGCTTCTTTCTTGGTGGCTCAGAGTAAAAAATTAGGAAGCAGAAACTGACAGTCCTCTTAAAAGCTGGGACTGATACTGGAGTTTCATCACTTTCACCATATTCCGTAGGTCAAAACAGATACGGGTAAGCCCAGATTCAAGAGGCATGCACGCATATATCCCCATAATCAGAGGATGGTGAATTTGCTGTCAGTTTTATTTTGCTGTGGGAAACCACTGTAGCAGTTAATTTCACATTTTGCAGATGGACAAATTATCTTAGAAGACTCCCTTTGTTCTATGAGTCCCTTGACTCCTTATTTTGGGAGAAGAAATTTAATAATGTCTTTCTTTCTCTATGTGGTTTAGCAAAGTCTATCCCATCACTTGATATCCAAAGCTTGTCTGGGAAGTCAGTTTCACTTCTAAAGCAGACTGGAATGGATGGTGGTGATTCTGGTCAAAGTCTAAGGACAGAAAAAGACAGCAAGATCCCTAGAAGGGAAGTTATTGTGAGGAAGGGACATCTGGACTAGTGACCCAGGCCACCCAGGAGACTACAGGGTCAAGTAGTTTCCTGAAGGGCCACACCATGAAGCAAGAGTCGTGAAGTTTCAGAATGCCAACCCGAGTAATATTCTATCAAGAGCAAACTGTGTGTCTCATTACTCAGAGGCTCTGAAGATCACTTTCCTAGCAAATAACCATTCTGTAATTTAAGAACCAATACCACAGTAGCTTTAGTCTTCATACCGTGATTCCCAGTATGAACTGAGCCCCTAAGAAACAACCCAGTAACACTCTAAAATCCTAGAAAGGCTTATCCTACTAAATTATCCTGGCTGCCCTTCCAGTCTCACTCTCTCAGCTTCCTTGAACCTAAAGACAGTCATCATTCATTATTTCTAGTAAAGTGGGCCTGGGAATATGAATGTTATTCTTTCTTGTGGGATGGGACCACACTGCATGGCATGGGGGATCTTAGTTCTCAGACCAGGGATTGAACCCATGCCCCTGAAGTGGAAGGGCAGAGTCCATATAAGTATGCATTCTTTTTCATATTCTTTTCCATTATGGTTTATCACAGGATATTGAATATAGTTCCTTGTGCTACACTGTTAGACCCTGTTGTTTATTCATCCTGTATGGGATACTTTGCACCTGTTAATCCCAAACTCCCAATCCACCCCTCCCTTTCCCTACCTCCCCCTTGGCATCCATATGTATGTTCTCTATGTCTGTGAATCTGTTTCTGTTTCCTAGATAAGTTTGTTTATGTCATATTTTGTGTCAGATTCCACATACAAGTGATGGCATATGGGATTTGTCTTTCTCTTTCTGACTTACTTCACTTAGTGTGATAATCTCTAGGTTTACCCATGTTGTTTAAAATGGCATTATTTCACTGTCCTTTATGGCTGGGTAGTATTCCATATACTTATATAGACCATGTCTTCTTTATCCATTTATATGTCAATGGATATTAAATTGTTTCCATCTCTTGGCTGTTATGAATAGTGTTGCCATGAACACAGGGGTGCATGTATCTTTTTGAATTATAGTTTTGTCTGGATATATCCCCAGGAATGGGATTGCTGAATCATATGGCAATTCTATTTTTAGTTTTTTGAGGAACCTCCTCTTTTCTTAGTGGCTGCACCAATAACTTTATATCTTAAAGATTCCAGATATATTGAGTTAAATTATATGCATTTAATATATATTGGGGCTTCCCTGGTGGCTCAGAGGGTAAAGCATCTGCCTGCAATGCAGGAATCCTGGGTTTGATCCCTGGGTCAGGAAGATCCCCTGGAGAAGGAAATGGCAACCCACTCCAGTACTCTTGCCTGGAAAATCCCATGGACAGAGAAGCCTGGTAGACTACAGTCCTTGGAATCATAAAGAGTGAGACACGGCTGAGTGACTTCACTTTCACTTTCAATATATATTGACTTAACCTGATAGCTCAGTGGGTAAAGAATTTTCTTGCAATGCAGAAGACACAGGAGACTCTGTTTCGATCCCTGAGTCAGGAAGATCCCCTGGAAGAGGAAATGGCAGCACACTCCAGTATTCTTGCCTGGAAAATTCCATGGACAGAGGAGCCTGGCAGGCTACAATCCATGGGGTCACAAGGAGTCAGACACGACTGAGCACATGGCACAATTTATATATAGATATAATAGACATAATTGTACCAGTTTCTTTCTAGCTTAATTTAAAAGTATAACTTTTAGAAAATTTAAAATTACATATAAAAATTAATCCTCATATGTGTGGTCAAAAAATGATCTTGGGAAAGGACTGTCTCTTCAACAAATGGTGCTAGGAAAACTGGATATCCATATTAAAAAATAATAATAAAAGAATGAAGTAAGACCATACCTTGTATCACATCCAAAAATTAATTCAATATGGATTAAAGACCTAAACAAAAGACCTGAAACTATAAAACCCCTAGAAGAAAACACAGGAAGAAAGCTTAATGACATTGGACTTACCAATGATTTCTTGGATATGACACCCAAAGTGCAAGCAACAGATGCAAAAATAGACAAATGCAACCACATCGAGCTCAAAAATTTCTACACAGCAAAGGAAGAAACACAGTGAAAAGGCAACCTGTGGAATGAGAGAAAAATAAGCAAATCATGTATCTGATAAAGGGTTAATGATCTAGAATATATAAAGAATTCAACATCCACAAAACAAACAGTCCATTAAGAAATGGACAAAATATTTGAATAGACTTTTCTGTGAAAAAAAATATGCAGCTGGTTCACAAACAGATGAAGAGACACTCACCTTTCCCAATCATCAGAGAAATGGAAATGCAAACCACAATGAAATACCTCCTCACACTTGTTAGGATGGCTACTGTCCAAAAAAATTTATAAAATGGCAAATATTGAAAATGATGTGGAGAAACTGGAACCCTTTTGTACTGTGGGTGGGAGTGTAAAATAGTACGGTCTCTTGGAAAACAATATGGAAGTTTCTTAGAAAGCTGAAAGTAGAATTATCTTGTGATCCAGCAATCCTACTACTGGGTGTATATCCAAAAGAATTGAAAGCAGGATCTTGGAGACATATTTGCATACTCATGTCCATCACAAGATTACTCACAACAGCCATGATGTGGAAAAACCTAAATGTCCAGCAATGGATGAATGGATTTTAAAAATGTGGTCTATACATAAAATGAAATATTACACATCCTTTAAAAAGGAAGAAAGTCTTATCATGAGATGCCACATGCATAAACCTCAAGGATATTATTCAAAATTAAATAAACTGGTCACCAAAGGACTAACCCTGTATGATTCTACTCATAGGAAGTGTCTCAAAGTCAAAATCAAAGAAACCGACAGTAGAAAAGAATGTGCTAAAGACTGGAAGGGGGGAAGGGGAATAATGAGTATAGGTTTCAGTTTTTCAAGATGAAAAATTCTGGAGATCTGCTGTATAAGAAGGTGCATATAGCTTACCGTACTATACACTTAAAATGATGAAGACAGTAAATTTTATGTTCATGTTTTTACCAAAAAAAGCATGTATGGCTCACATTTTTCTCTCCCATTTCTATGAGACCACACTGCTATAAATAGCCACTGCCTGTCAGTCAGAACTGGCATACAGGATGAAAGCTATTGGCCATGGCAGCCCTGAACAGGGGTACCCTGTTTTCCCGGATATAGAACTAACTTAAGATTTTCCACTTGATTTTTTAAAGCATGTTTTATTAGAATAATTGGGTACAAGGCATTTTAAAATCTAAAACTGAAGGATAATAACTTTACAGTAAATAACTTCGTATTTGGAGATCAAATCATAGATTGTGGGGACAACACAAAAGACTTTAAGGTTCATTAACCAGAGACGTCAGACTTGATTGACTAGGGACCTTGGGCTCAGGCAATGAGAACTCTTCCTAAAGTCACACAGGGCTCTGAGAATGCAGAACCCCCACTCCTACTTTTCCCACTGCAACCCCAGCGATGCCTCATTGTCCTGCCTCTTTCGAATTCCTCGTATAACTTACAGACAGTCATCAGGTGGTTTTGTAACACACTGTGCTTTTCTCAACTTAGAGCCAGAGCCCTTCCCATAGTCCTTTCTTAATCATCCTGTAGCCCTTTCATTCTCTGAATCCTTCCAAGGAACCCAACGACAGATGTAGTTTATTTTCCTACTGTTGCTTTATCTTCCTGCCTCTCTGGTCATAATAAAAGAAAGAAATTAATAGAGGTCTGTTCCTTTACAGGTTCAGAACATAGGACTATGGGACTATAATGGGACAACATAGGACTATAATGTTTTCCCGTTAAACATCTTCCCTGAGAGTAAACCATCTTAAATGGAAGAAGGCATACATCTCTTTCCTTAACTTTTTCCCCTTCTACTAGGATAAGTTTCTACCCGTGGAAATTAATGACCAAATGCAGTGTTTCCTATGGCTCCCTTGGCAACAACTCCCTCAGAAACTTTCTTCAAGCACAAACTTATTTCTATTAAAGGGACTGTACCCACTTCTAGCAAAGAAAACTTTTTATAGTCACATTTTAAACAAGTTAAAACAAGTTTGGAATTAGTTTTTTAGATGTGGGTTTTTTTTTTTTTTTTAATGGTTTCATCTCATTTATTTTGTCAGGACTTGGAAACCTGAAGATCCATATTCCTTAGAAGAACAGACATTTTTTTTTTTTTCCAACTTGTTTCCCTCTGGACTAATTATCTAGGAGGGTCCCTTCTGTGCCAAACAAGGCTTGGCAGCAGACACTTGTGACACTGTCAGCTGGGGCTCAGAAATGGAGTTAGGAGTAAGGGGCAAATTTTTTTTTAAGGAACAAAGCTTTAGGTATTTTTTAAGATGCTGATTTAGTGGGTTATTGAAAATGCTGCCCACATAGCCTTTTAACCCTCAAAGATATCAGATAACTTTTTTCTTGCAGTGAGATGAAGTGGCTGTCATTATCTCCGAAGGTCTGTATCATATTGGAATCTGTCAGTGCAGGTCAGGGAGTCCGCGGTGCTCTGGGCCCAGCTCGGGGACTGAATTACATTTCCCCGGCACAATGGCTGCAGAATGGGTGGGTGCTTTGTCATTTAAACTGCATAAAGAGGCAGAAATTGATTTTTATTGTGGATCTTCATATCTAATAAAGCTCCAAGGGGCTCTTTTCTTCTCCGATTGAATAGCCATTGAATGCTTTCAATCTAGTTCTGTGTTTCATGCCTAAACTGAATAGCGGGAAGGCAGAAAATAGATGGGGGAAAAGAGGCCAAGTCACTTTCCAGATTGAAAAGGATATGGCAGAGAAATAAATAAAAAAAAATAAAATAAAATAAGACTATTTGGAAAAGCATTTAAGTGGAAAGGGGAACTTTCTCGATGCTCTGGGGGGAAAATTGCTTTTTGAGGTGTGTATGTTCATGTGTGTGTGTGTGTGTGTGTGTGTGTGTGTGTCTGCATACACACACATATGTGCAAATCCACTTATAGGGGTGTGTGGGCAATTGTAGTACTTTATGTGTACCTGTGAAAACCTATTTATAGTCAACTGAACCAGAGCTAAAGTGCTAACCACAATTTACCTCTTAAAGTCCACACTGCCTGTCTCCAAGCCCCCAGCCCAAAGAAACCTCAGCCAGAACAGGCTCCCAATATGGAGGCTCAGCTCAGGGGAGGAGGAATGTGCTATTCCTCTCTTCTGCAGAAGATGCCCCACTCCAGATTCTTGTCTCCTGCATGCAGGAGTCAGGTAATCTCTCAATCTAATAATCCACTTCCATCTGCTGAATCCTGACTTCCCTCCTTGAAAAGGGCTTTCTAGGGCCCTCAGTCATTAAAGCTTTTGAATTGTCACCTTAGTCAATCTTAGCAGCAGCCTGCATCTTAAGAGCTCTGTGAGTATTTGTGCTTTCCACCCTGGATCTTGGTGTCTAGCTAAATAAAAGTGTACTCAATGCCTTCTCTATACACAGGTCTGCACTAACAATACTATCCTCTTTGCTGTGGATATCCAACTTTTGATGTTTGCCTCCTAGGACCCATTCTACCTCCTTTTAGCAAGAGCCCCCCAGTGTTCACTCAGGGATCTGCCTCTCCTCTGTCAGGCCAATGATCTGAATGTGATCCATTCTATCTCCAAGTCTAAGGAAAATAGCCAGCTATTTTCCCCAGTCACTTTGATTAGCCAGGAAGGAGGCAAGTGAGCTAAACTTATATAATCAGGATAATATATGTGAAGGAAGGATTAAAAGAAGAGACTCCTTTTTTCTTTCCCCTAAAACTGGAACCTGGGCAGGGGGGATTGCTGCAACCAAGTTGACCCCATGAGGTTAGAAAGCCTCACTGAGAATAGAACCACCACACAGAGGAGATCAGAGCTCAGCTGAGAGTGGAGCAAAATCAGGAACCTCTGGATCCAGCTGTACTTGAAGCTAACATATCTCTACACTTTCTACTTTAAAGAGCTGCTATGTTTCATTTGTACCCAGTTGTGTTTAGACTGGCTTTTATCCCTTGCAAACAAAAAAAGACTATACTTATCAACTCAGTTCAGTTCATTTCAGTCACTCAGTCGTGTCCGACTTTTTGCGACCCCATGAATTGCAGTACGCCAGGCCTCTCTGTCCATCACCATCTCCTGGAGTTCACTCAAACTCACGTCCATCGAGTCAGTGATGCCATCCAACCATCTCATCCTCTGTTGTCCCCTTCTCCTCCTGTCCTCACTCCCTCCCAGCATCAAAGTCTTTACCAGTGAGTCAACTTTTTGCATGAGGTGGCCAAAGTACTGGAGTTTCAGCTTTAGCATCATTCCTTCCAAAGAAATCCCAGGGCTGATGTCCTTCGGAATGGACTGGTTGGATCTCCTTGCAGTCCAAGGGACTCTCAAGAGTCTTCTCCAACACCACAGTTCAAAAGCATCAATTCTTCAGTGCTCAGCTTTCTTCACAGTCCAACTCTCACATCCATGCATGACTACTGGGAAAACCATAGCATTAACTAGACGGAAGTTTTTTGTAAAGTACTGTCTCTGCTTTTGAATATACTATCTAGGTTGCTCATAACTTTCCTCCCAAGGAGTAAGCGTCTTTTAATTTCATGGCTGCTATCACCATCGTCAGTGATTTTGGAGCCCCTCTAAAATAAAGTCTGACACTGTTTCCATTGTTTTCCCATCTAGTTCCCATGAAGTGATGGGACAAGATGCCATGATCTTTGTTTTCTGAATGTTGAGCTTTAAGCCAACTTTTTCACTCTCCTCTTTCACTTTCATCAAGAGGCTTTTTAGTTCCTCTTCAGTTTCTGCCATAAGGATGGTGTCACCTGCATATCTGAGGTTATTGATATTTCTCCCAGCAATCTTGATTTCAGCTTGTGTTTCTTCCAGTCCAGTGTTTCTCATGATGTACTCTGCACAGAAGTTAAATAAGCAGGGTGAAAATATACAGCCTTGACGTACTCCTATTTGGAACCCGTCTGTTGTTCCATGTCCACTTCTAACTGTTGCTTCCTAACCTGCATATAGGTTTCTCATGAGGCGGATCAGGTGGTCTGGTATTCCCATCTCTTTCAGAATTTTCCACAGCTTATTGTGATCCACACAGTCAAAGGCTTTGGCATAGCCAACAAAGCAGAAATAGATGTTTTTCTGGAACTCTCTTGCTTTTTCCATGATCCAGCAGATGTTGGCAATTTGATCTCTGGTTCCTCTGCCTTTTCTAAAAACCAGCTTGAACATCAGGGAGTTCACGGTTCACGTATTGCTGAAGCCTGGCTTGGAGAATTTTGAGCATTACTTTACTAGC
>SJYW01047012.1:144103-163178 GCA_006410735.1 Raphicerus campestris
AAAAAAAAAAAAAAAAAACTTGGCCTCTTTAGGCGCTGCAATGCGGCAGATTGCAGAAATAGAAACATACCAAGTATGAAAGAGGCAAGAACCAAATTCATGACTAATCGTGTATAAGAGGGAAGTGAGCAGATCCAAGTCAGAGAGGAAGGTTGGTGGTGCTTATAAAGCTGCAGTCCCAAAAGCCAGTTCCAAATAGGAAGTGGAGGATGAGGCGGAACTCCAGGAAGCAGGGGCAGAAGTTTTTCCCCTTCAGCAGAAGCAGCAATGTGAAGACTGAACTTAAGCCAGTTTAAAAAACTGAGATGAGCAGGCCAGGTAAAAGCAGCACTATAACAGAACACCTGAGGCAGCTCCCCCAACAGGAGTGAAAGATCCTGAGGGGAATCTGTGTAGGAAAAGAGTCATCAAAACTCAAACTCGCCACAGAGCAGGACAGATCAAACAGAGAAGTCCCCTCTCAGACCAGAGGCAGGTAAGCTGAAATTTGAGCTCTGGTAAACACTGACGAAGAAATAACCATCCATGGGGACCATGTTCTGCTGAAGTTAAAAGGAAAGGCCCTGTGAAACGCTTTGAAGTTCAGCATATTCCTACTTCTTTTACAGGAGGGGATAAATAGCATGCAGTGTTGGATTGTGGAGTCTGCTTTCCTTGGATTAGGCTCCTGTGCTGCTAGTGAACTCAGGCAAGTTTCCCAGCCTCTCTGACCCTCAGTTTCCTTTCCTGTAAAGTGAGCATAACTATTTGAGGACTAAGTGGGATGAAATGGAATATTCTTGCTGAATATCTCCCATGGTGAGACTCAGCACCTGTAAATCGATGGTGATATCCCCTCCTAAAGAATCTGTTTGCAGAAAGGGGGCCTCTACATTTGTTTGGCCTACAAATATGGAGGAGAAAGTTTTCCACTGTAGAGAATCCTACTGGAGGAAGACTGGGGAGAATGGCCTGGTAGACAGTTTGAGAGGTTGTCTATTCCCTTGCTGGTCTGAAAGGTGGTGAGACAAGGAAACGGAAGGAGCCAAACATAGGAAATCTGGCCAAGATTTACAGTCCCTGTGTATTTTGCTTTGGGTTTGGGTCATCTAGGAAAGCCTAGAGTAGAGGCAGGGGGAACATCCTCTTCCTGATGCCCCTCACTCTGCCACATTAGTACCCACAGAAAGGTGAATTTCAGAAATTCAGGTCACAGAGATAGCATATGTAAATCTCTGGGACTGTGACTGCCGTGATCTTTCCTCAGTATGCTTTCTATTTCATTAAATCTTCTTTCAAGAAATATTCCTTTTCATATGTGGACTTTGTGCCTCATAAACAGATTCTAGTTCCTTAAAAATCATTTCTATTTAACTAGAAAATAAAATATGAGAGGATCTAGAGAGCATCCCTAACTCAGTTCAGTTCACTTGCTCAGTCCTGTCTGACTCTTTGTGATCCCATGAATCGCAGCACGCCAGGCCTCCCTGTCCATCACCATCTCCCAGAGTTCACTCAGACTCACGTCCATCGAGTCGGTGATGCCATCCAGCCATCTCATCCTTGGTCATCCCCTTCTCCTCCTGCCCCCAATTCCTCCCAGCATCAAAGTCTTCTCCAATGAGTCAACTCTTTGCATGAGGTGGCCAAAGTACTGGAGTTACAGCTTTAGCATCATTCCTTCCAAAGAAATCCCAGGGCTGATCTCCTTCAGAATGGACTGGTTGGATCTCCTTGCAGTCCAAGGGACTCTCAAGAGTCTTCTCCAACACCACAGTTCAAAAGCATCGATTCTTTGACGCTCAGCCTTCTTCACAGTCCAACTCTCACATTCATACATGACCACTGGAAAAACCATAGCCTTGATTAGATGGACCTTAGTCGGCAAAGCGATGTCTCCACTTTTGAATATACTATCTAGTTGGTCATAACTTTTCTTCCAAGGAGTAAGCATATTTTAATTTCATGGCTGCAGCCACCATCTGCAGTGATTTTGGAGCCCCCCAAAATATAGTCTGACACTGTTCCCACTGTTTCCCCATCTATTTCCCACGAAGAGATGGGACCGAATGCCATGATCTTCGTTTTCTGAATGTTGAGCTTTAAGCCAACTTCTTCGCTTTCATCTTTCACTTTCATCAAGAGGCTTTTTAGTTCCTCTTCACTTTCTGCCATGAGGATGGTGTCATCTGCATATCTGAGGTTCCACCTTTTAACCCTGCAGCTATTCTAATAGTGGAGAACTGCTGCCACAACCTGCTGTTTCCCAAAATCCAGTCAATGTCTATTTGCTAGGCTGCCTGCCTGTGAATTGTGGTAGTGAATTACTTGAGGAATTTGTCAAAATTAGACAATTGCAAGCTGTCTCTTGAGAAATTCAGTTTCAACAGATCTAGAAGATTCCACTAGTGATTGTGACAGACACCCTGAATTGAGAACCATTTTAAGCAATTCCATTATTTGTCCACCTATGAAGTGAAGTAAAGTCACTCAGTAGTGTCCAACCCTTTGCAACCCCATGGACACCAGGCTCCTCTGTCCATGGGACTGTCTAGGCAAGAGTACTGGAGTGGGGTGCCATTTCCTTCTCCAGGGAACTTCCCAACTCAGGGACTGAACCCAGGTCTCCCACATTGTAGACAGACACTTTACCATCTGAGCCACCTGGGAAGTCTTCCCTGTCCACCTATGGCAATNGGACACCAGGCTCCTCTGTCCATGGGACTGTCTAGGCAAGAGTACTGGAGTGGGGTGCCGTTTCCTTCTCCAGGGAACTTCCCAACCCAGGGATCGAACCCAGGTCTCCCACATTGTAGACAGACACTTTACCATCTGAGCCACCTGGGAAGTCTTCCCTGTCCACTTATGGCAATCAGTGAGATTGCAAACATAGACCCATAAAAAGAACATGATTGCCAAATCCAATCCATTTCAACAAAATAATGGACATAAATAAAGTTTCAAGTGTAAGAAGTTGTCCATAGGTAGATATTTTGATGACTGTTGATTTTTTTTTTAATGCCTCTTGGTCTTATCTCTATCCTTCCTTAGGCTTCTTGAACAGAAGCAAATATAACAGTATGTAACAACAAGTAGAAGACCTAAGGAATTGCATAGATGATCTATTCTTCTGATAAGAGATTAGACCAGTTTATACAGACAATTTTCTCAGCTCCAACAGTAGATAAAAGAAAAGCTGTTGCACANTGATGACTTGATTTTTTTTAAATGCCTCTTGGTCTTGTTTCTATCCTTCCTTAGGCTTCTTGAACAGAAGCAAATACAACAGTATGTAACAACAAGTAGAAGCCCTAAGGAATTGCATAGATGGTCTATTCTTCTGATAAGAGATTAGACCAGTTTATACAGACAATTTTCTCAGCTCCAACAGTAGATAAAAGAAAAGCTGTTGCACATCAACTGCCTTGTTGTTCATAATTAACCAACCACAATATATTATATTTAAAAATATCCATTTTTAGTCCCTATTTTTTTTATTTCCATTCTCAACTTTATTTGCTTCCTTTACTAAAGTGGACTTTGTTCTTTTCCTTGTTCCTTTACGGGTAAGTTTCCATTTTTTGTTTGAGGTTTTTCTTGTGTCCTGAAGTCGGCTATAATCTTCCTTCTTAGAACTGCCGTTACTGTGTTCCATCAATTTGGGATTGTTGTGTTTCCATTTTTATTTGTCTCAAAGTAGTTTTTAATTTCCTCTTTGATTTCTTCATTGACTCAAAGGTTGTTTTGTAACATGTTGTTTAGACTCCATGTGTTTGTATTTTTTCCAGTTTTTTTCTTGAAGTTCACTTCTAGTTTTGTACCATTGTGGTCAGAAAAAATGTTTCACATGATTTCAGTCTTCTTAAATTTGCTGAGACTTGTTTTGTGGCCTAACATGTGATTCCAAAAGATATGTGCACCCTATGTTCATTGAAGCATTATTTATAATAGCTAAAGTATAGAAGCAAATGAGGTCTACTGAGAGGTGAATGAAATAAGATGTGATATATATATAATGGAATATTACTCACCCATGAAAAGAATGAAATCTTACCACTTGTGACAACATGGATGGACCTAGAGTGTTTAAATAGTTGAAATAAGTCAGAGAGAGAAAGACAAATACCATATACACTCACTTATATGTAAAGTTTAAGAAAACAAAACAAACAATACAGAAAAAAGATGTAGATACAGAGATATCAAGATCTAC
Organism: Raphicerus campestris; assembly: GCA_006410735.1. Lineage (NCBI taxonomy): Eukaryota > Metazoa > Chordata > Mammalia > Artiodactyla > Bovidae > Raphicerus > Raphicerus campestris. The sequence continues at coordinate 148,296 of SJYW01047012.1, forward strand.
CTTGAATTAAGTTTTGTGCGTGATATATGGTAAGAGAGAAGAGTCATTTATTCACATGTGTGTATCGAATTGATTCAGCACCACTTATTGGAAAGGTCATGCTTTATCCACCTAATTATAATGGTGCCTTTGTTGTACATCAAATGGCCATATATCTGTGGGCCAGCCTTTAAATTCTTTATTAATCTATTTCTCTAACCTTGCACCAATACCACATTATCTTAACAACTGTAGTTAATAAATCCTGCTATGTGTTAGTATAAGTACTTCAGCTTTGCACTACTTCAAGATATTTTGGCTATTCTAGAACATTTGCATTTTCATGTAAGTTTTAGAATCAATTTGCCAGTTTTCATTAAAACACTGCTAAAATTTTTATTTAAATTTTATTGGACCTATAAAATGAATTCAGAATAAGGGGAACTGGCCTCTAAATATTAAATCTTCTAACTCATTATGGTTTTTTTCTTATTTTGGCCTTCTTTAGTTTCTTGCTATATTATTTTATAGTGTTTTATAGGTTTTGGTATAGAAGTCTTGACCATATTTTCTTAGATTTGTTTCACTTGATGACTACTAGTGTTATCATATGGTATTTTTCTTTCATTTTCTTCTTTTTTAACCACCCCCCCCCAAAAAAAAAGGCTCCTGCACTATTGATTGGGATTGCAGTGAATCTAGATCAACTTGGGGAAATTTAATATCTTAACAATATCAAGTCTTCTAACCCATAAACATATCACATCTATTTATGCTGTCATTAGTAATTTCTTTCAGGAATGTTTTGTAGTTTTCAGTGCACAGACTTTGAATACCTTGTGTCAGATTTACCCTTAAGTATTTTATATTCCTGTATAATATTGTAACTGCTATTTTAATTCAATTTTCTGTTTATTAATAATATATAAAGATATAATTGATTTTTGCATATAGATCTTGTATCACACAGTCTTGATTAACTCAGTCATTAGTCTTAGTAGTTTTATCTTTAGATTCAATCATCTTTTCTATGTAGAGATGATATCATCTGTGAAAAAAGACAGCTTTATTTCTACTTTTTCTATCTAGATGCCTTTTCTTTATTTTTCTTGCCTTATTGCAAGCCTCCTATAGCGTTGAATAGAAGTAGTGAGAGTGGATATCAACATCATTGTCTTTTTCCAAGTCTAAAATTGGGGGAGGATTCACTATTTAATCATAAAGAAAAATATTATCTGTGACTTTTTGGTACAGTCCATCATCAGTTTGAAGTTTCCTTCTATGTCTCCTTTTCTGGAGTTTTATAGTATGAATGATTTTAGATCCTGTCAAAAGTTTTTCTGTGTCTACTGAGGCAATCTTATGGCTTTTCTCTTTTATTGTTTAATAAGGTAACTTACATTAATCCATTTTCAAATATTAAATCAACTTTGCATTCCTAGCTTATATTGAACTTGATCGTGGTGGCTTTTTATATATTGGTGTTTTTGTATATTGTTGGATTCAATCTGTCAAAAAAATTTTTTAGAATTCTTTCCACATGTTCTTGTCATGGATTTATCTTTCTCTTTTCTTGTAATGTCTTTTTCACATTTGAGGGGCAAGATAATGAATTGAAAAGTAGTTCCTCCTTTTTAATTTTTTGGAAGAGTTCATATAAAATAGATATAATTTGTTTGGTATAATTAATCAGTGAAATGATCTCAATCTGTTTGTGGGAAGTGTTTTAACTACAAACTCCATTTAGTTAATAGGTACAGGACTATTTGTGTTATCTATTTTTTTCTTGTTTGAACTTTTGTAATATGTGTCTTTCAAGGAAGTTGTCTATTTCACCTAAGCTATTAAATTTATTGACAAAGTTGTACATAATAATCTCTTCTTATTCTTTTAATATCTGTAGATTTTAATGTCATCTCTCTCATTTCTGATATTTTGTTTCTTTTGTCTTTTATTCTTGATCCATCTTGCTCAATATTAACTATTGTTTAATCTTCTTAGTTAACCAGCTTTTGATTTAATTGATTTTCTCTGTTTTTCCTCCTTCCTATTTCATTTGATATCTATTGTGATCTTTATTATTTTGTTTCTTTCATTTATTATGTATTTTAGTTGTTCTTTCTCTAGTGTTGTAACAGAGAAGCTGAACCATTGATCTGAGATCTTTTTTTTGCTTGCTTTGAGTTCAATTTGTTCTTCCTTTACCACTTTCTTAAGGTGAAAGATGAAGTTATTGATTTGACACATTTCTTCTTTTCTACTCTAGGCACTCAGTGCTATAAATATTCCCCCAAGTACTGCTTAACAGCATCCTACTAATTTTAATATGCTGTACTTTCATTTTCATTCAGTTCAACAAACTTTCTGATTTTCCTTTCTATTTCTTTGATCCATTAAGGAGTGTGTTATTTAGTTTCTAAATATGTAGGTATTTTCTGTTCACACTTGGAAAGAATGTGCATTCTGTTGTTTTGGGGTGGATTGTTGTATGTTAATTAGTTCAAAGTGTTGTTTAATCTTCTTTATTAATATTTCTGACTATTATTATCTATTTCTCCTTAGAGTTCTGTCAGTTTTGCTTAATGTATTTTGAAACTGTTGTGAAAGATAAAAACATATAAAGGTTGTTATGTCCTCATGATTAATTGACCACTTTTCCATTATGTTATGAATTTCTTTGTACCTGTTGATATTCTTTCTCTGAAATCTACTTGATCATAGCCACTCTAGCTTTCCTACTACTACTATTAGCATGGCATATCTTTTTCTGTTGTTTGGTTTTATTTGTCTATATTTTTAATAGACATCTTATTTATTGATTTTGTATAATTATTGACATAGCTGTCTTGCTATTTATTTTTTATTTGTCCTTTTCCTCCTCTTTTTCTGCCTTTTAAAAATTGAGTATTTTTTATGATTCAGTTTTCCTTTCTTGTCTTTCATTTTCAAGATTGTTTTAGAGCAGAGTTTCTCAACCTTGGCATTCTAGACCTGCTGGACCAGAAATTCCTTGGTGTGGGAAGGCCATGCATTGTAAGGTGTCTGACCTGGCCTCTACACACTAGATAATAGTAGCTCCCCCATTCATGATAATTAAAGATGTCTGCAGACATTGCCAAATGTTCCCCCCACATAAGGAAGAAGTCAAAATTGTCCCAGTTAAAAATGCTTTGGAAAAACCCTGAGAATTACAGTATACATCTTTAACTTATTATGGTCTACTTTCATATGTTACACCACTTCATATTTAGTGTAAAAATTTTATGAAAGTATACTTCCCTTTTTCCCTCCCNTCTTTATTAATATTTCTGACTATTATTATCTATTTCTCCTTAGAGTTCTGTCAGTTTTGCTTAATGTATTTTGAAACTGTTGTGAAAGATAAAAACATATAAAGGTTGTTATGTCCTCATGATTAATTGACCACTTTTCCATTATGTTATGAATTTCTTTGTACCTGTTGATATTCTTTCTCTGAAATCTACTTGATCATAGCCACTCTAGCTTTCCTACTACTACTATTAGCATGGCATATCTTTTTCTGTTGTTTGGTTTTATTTGTCTATATTTTTAATAGACATCTTATTTATTGATTTTGTATAATTATTGACATAGCTGTCTTGCTATTTATTTTTTATTTGTCCTTTTCCTCCTCTTTTTCTGCCTTTTAAAAATTGAGTATTTTTTATGATTCAGTTTTCCTTTCTTGTCTTTCATTTTCAAGATTGTTTTAGAGCAGAGTTTCTCAACCTTGGCATTCTAGACCTGCTGGACCAGAAATTCCTTGGTGTGGGAAGGCCATGCATTGTAAGGTGTCTGACCTGGCCTCTACACACTAGATAATAGTAGCTCCCCCATTCATGATAATTAAAGATGTCTGCAGACATTGTCAAATGTTCCCCCCACATAAGGAAGAAGTCAAAATTGTCCCAGTTAAAAATGCTTTGGAAAAACCCTGAGAATTACAGTATACATCTTTAACTTATTATGGTCTACTTTCATATGTTACACCACTTCATATTTAGTGTAAAAATTTTATGAAAGTATACTTCCCTTTTTCCCTCCCATACTTTATTTTTCATACCTTTACTTTTACAAATGTATTTCCCACACTTCAATTTTTTTCTGTTTAAATGATCATTTTTTAGGAGAGCTTTAAATAGTAAGAAAAATATGTTTACCTGTATAGTTACCATTTCTTCATTCCCTTGATAGATTCAGCTTTTCATCTGACATAATTTTTTCTGCCTGAGAGACTTCAACAGTTCTCATAATGCAAATCTACTGTTGACAAATTCTTTGAGCTTTTATACACCTGAAAAAGTCATCTCAGCATCATTTTAGAAAAATATCTTAGCTAGGTAAAGAATTCTAGGTGCAGGAGAAGCAGTTGTAAAGTAGACAATATTCCTGCCCTCATAAAATTTATATTCTAACAGATGTAGATAGAAGACAACATGTAGGAAAAAGCAAATAAGAATGATAACAGCTAATGATAAGAGATGTGCAGAAAGTACACCGATATCAACCATGTTAACCTTTTGTTAGTGTCACTCATTTGAAGAATGGTTTTCCTTGCATTTCATCTTCTGTATGTTGTATTTTGCCATTCACATTTTTTTTTGTTACTTATTCAAATAAATATTCCTTTGAGGTGACTTCTGTTCTCTCTCTTTCCCTCTCACTGACCTTTCCACACAGGAGGAGGGTATGCCTATCTGATGGAAGTAACTACCACACATGATCACTCAAGCACTCAGTGCTACTCGCTCTTTTCTTGCCCTGAGTTGACCTCAGGACACACATACTCTTCTCTGACAAGTCATACTGCAGCTGCCTATGCCTACTTCTGTCTCCAGCCTCATTGCCCACTACTGAAAACTACAGTGGAAATTTTCCTACATTGTTTAAATAACTCCACTCAGTGATTTAACCAAATGAAAGATGCTGCAAACAGACACTCTGGAAACAAAAAGCAGTCATCCCTAACTCTGTTAATTAAGCATCCTGTTTTCTTTTCCTGTCCCTGTACCTCTGATCTTGGATTTTTCTCTGAGAATATTTACTATTTGAAAATCGTTTGCTGTTGCATTTAATTGTGGATTCCTCAGCTCTGTTGAGTATTGCTATCAAGATGAATTTATCGTTTTCTGTTTTATAGTGATTTCTAAATTTTTAAATGTGCTCTTACAGCTCTGGTATCTCTTACAGCTTTGTAAGATTTCAAAAATATTATGAAATATTTCTCCCATTATTTCAATGAAGCGTTGGAAGGAAGGAGAAGTAGATGCCTCTGATTAGTTACNACACAGGAGGAGAGTATGCCTGTCTGATGGAAGTAACTACCACACATGATCACTCAAGCACTCAGTGCTACTCGCTCTTTTCTTGCCCTGAGTTGACCTCAGGACACACATACTCTTCTCTGACAAGTCATACTGCAGCTGCCTATGCCTACTTCTGTCTCCAGCCTCATTGCCCACTACTGAAAACTACAGTGGAAATTTTCCTACATTGTTTAAATAACTCCACTCAGTGATTTAACCAAATGAAAGATGCTGCAAACAGACACTCTGGAAACAAAAAGCAGTAATCCCTAACTCTGTTAATTAAGCATCCTGCTTTCTTTTCCTGTCCCTGTACCTCTGATCTTGGATTTTTCTCTGAGAATATTTACTATTTGAAAATCGTTTGCTGTTGCATTTAATTGTGGATTCCTCAGCTCTGTTGAGTATTGCTATCAAGATGAATTTATCGTTTTCTGTTTTATAGTGATTTCTAAATTTTTAAATGTGCTCTTACAGCTCTGGTATCTCTTACAGCTTTGTAAGATTTCAAAAATATTATGAAATATTTCTCCCATTATTTCAATGAAGGGTTGGAAGGAAGGAGAAGTAGATGCCTCTGATTAGTTACATAAACCAGAGTTCTCATGAGAACGTTAGGATTATTTTTTCAAATTAAAATTATTTATTTATTTGAGGAAAATTGACATTTTTAAAAAAGAAGCCTCTGGTACTGCCTGGCCTATATGGTACTATATAGCCTATTATTTACTAAAATTATGTTTTACCCTTTTCCCCCATGTACTCTAACAATAAGTTATATCACTATCAAAATATAGTCTGAATCCATTTACTCATCAACATCTTCTCTACTACTATCATCAGTTCAGCAGCTCAGTTGTGTCTGACTCTACAACCCCATCGACTGCAGCATGCCAGGCTTCCCTGTCCATCACCAGTTTCAAGAGCTTGCTCAAACTCATGTCCATACAATCCATTGGACTGATACAATCCAATCATCTCATCCTCTGTCGTCCCCTTCTCCTCCTGCCTTCAATCTTTCCCAGCATCAGCATCTTTTCCAATGAGTCAGTTCTTCTACAGTCATGGCTGCAGTCACCATCTGCAGTGATTTTCGAGCCCAAGAAAATATCTATCATACTACTATCATACCCAACAGTCATTTTAAGTTCTGCCTTCAACTGGTTATTGTTGAATTATAAGAGAATTGTTGATGTTTGTATAAGAAAAGGAAAGGAAAATGAAGTTGCTCAGTCATGTCCGACTCTTTGCAACCCCATGGACTATAGCCTACCAGGCTCCTCTGTCCATGGGACTTTCCAGGCAAATAGTACTGGAGTGGATTGCCATTTCCTTCTCCAGCAGATCTTCCCGACACAGGGATGGAACCCAGGTCTCCCGCATTGTAGACAGATGCTTTACTGTCTGAGCCACCAGGGAAGTCCAACTATACTGATGTTTTTATAGTTTATAAATAAGAGCTATGTAGGAAGTTAAAGTTCGTGAGGCCACTTTCTTTGAATTCATAATAGTTCTAACATTATTTTTTATTCCTTTGGGTTTTCCAAAGCAACAGTCAACACCTGAAAGTAATTTAAAAATTACCTCTTCTTTCATAGTAATTATTAAAGTTTTCTACCTCTAACCATGTAAATTATAATCACTTAATATTATACTAGGGCTTCCCTTATAGTTCAGTTGGTAAAGAATCTGATTGCAATGCAGGAGTCCGCCTGTAGTTCAGGAGACCTGGGTTCAGTTCCTGGACCTGGAAGATCCCCTAGAGAAGGAAATGGCAACCCACTCTAGCATTCTTGCCTGGAGAATCCCGTGGATAGAGGAGCCTGACAGGCTACAGGCCATGGGTTTTCAAGAGTCAGACATGACTCAGCAACTAAATAGCAATAAACACATTATGTACCATTCTTCAACCCTCAAAAGCAGACATTAAATGTATCAGTGGGAAGGCAGCTCTAATTCAATAATTTTAGTTTTGTTTTGTAGAGATTTTGCAAACCAGGTATATGCACCTGTAGAAGAACATCAAACATACACATTGTTTCAAAGTCCTTTTTTTCTTCAAAACCTGAGGGTTGAAGTAATAAAGTCATGCTTATTCTCAGGTCTTTAAATGTCAGTTCTCAGAATAAATATACAAGTCATCTTGTCTTTTCTTTCATTTTCTTTCTTGGTAACTTGTCTTTGGCTCTCATGATTCAAAGAAGTAGAGATCTTTCTTTGAGGACTATTCTTAGTTGAATTCTCTGGACCTTTATAATTTGTATGATGAAGTTTTCCACGTAATAAATTTGTTGTATTTCTGATTCTACTTGTATTTCTGATTCTACTATCCACAGGACTGGTCTTTCACATTTCCTCTAATACCTCTTTTATTTATAAATTTCCTCTATTTTATCTAAGAATTTACATGGCTTTCCACCTCTCTTCATGGGGTTTTTATACATCCTTGAGTTTCTGAGCCTCTGTTTTAGACTTTGCTTTTAGCCTCCTGTTACCTTTTTAAGTCTTTACAGTATTTCCACATTTTTATGCAGTTTTTCAGTTTTGTAACTTGTTTCATTTTTAGCAATCTTTGTTTATTTCTTTTAAACTTGTCACCTCATTCAAGCCTCCTTCAAGAGTTGGNAGTTTTAGACTTTGCTTTTAGTCTCCTGTTACCTTTTTAAGTCTTTACAGTATTTCCACATTTTTATGCAGTTTTTCAGTTTTGTAACTTGTTTCATTTTTAGCAATCTTTGTTTATTTCTTTTAAACTTGTCACCTCATTCAAGCCTCCTTCAAGAGTTGGTCTTGCCTCTCTGGTACCTTCTTCAGCAGATGTTGCAGAATTGCTAAATTGATTCAGGGTCATTGTATTTACTTAGATTTATTCATTGTTTCCTAAGCCTACACTGGAGGGTGGGGAAGGGTATTGCTTTTCTTTTTTCAGATAAGGCCATTGTTTTTCTGACACTGTAGTCGGAAGAATTTGGGCCTCTTTTTAAATCCACCATCTTCCAAGAAATCTTTGGTCATCTTTAAACGTTTTGTGCAAGTCAAAACTCTTTCTTTTGATACCTCATTTCCTTAGGTTTCTTTTCATACACCAAATGTCTCACTTGAAGTTTAGCTTTGCATAGATTTTGGTATCAATTCTTTGTTCTAATAAATCACTGATGTGACTGCAACAGAAATAACATATTTCCTTCTTACAATAGCTAGCACAGAATTGACTTGTTTACTGTTATCTAGGGATTTAAAACTTTCCCTGTTAAAGTACCATTTTTTATTAGAGAAAATTTGGAATCTTGTATATACTTTTCTATCATCATTATTAAAAATATTTTTACCTGTTATTACAAGGATGTGCATAAACCTATTTTTTTTAAAGTACAAATATTGCTCTTGAGGCATTTATTTATTTATTTGGCAGCACCCAGTTTTATTTGTATCACATGGGATCTTAATTTTGTCATGTGTGTTCTTTCGTTGCGACACACAGAATCTCTAGTTGTGGCGCTGGCTTCACTAGTTGCACCTCATGGACTTAGTTGTAGTTGCTCTGCAGCATGTGGGATCCTTAGTTCCCCAACCAAGGATTAAACCAGCATTCCCTGCATTGCAAGGCAGATTCTTAACCACTGGATTATCAGGAAAGTCCCCACTCACTTTTAATGGCTGAATCAGTTTGATTCAGTTCAGTTGCTCAGTCGTGCCCAACTCTTTGCGACCCCATGAAACCACACCACTCCAAGCCTCCAGTCCATCACCAACTCCCGGAGTCTACCCAAAACCATGTCCATTAAGTCAGTGATGCCATCCAACCATCTCATCCTCTGTAGTCCCCTTCTCCTCCTGCCCTCAATCTTTACCAGCATTAGGGTCTTTTCAAATGAGTCACCTCTTCACATCAGGTGGCCAAAGTATTGGAGTTTCAGCTTCAACACCAGTCTTACCAATGAACACCCAGGACTGATCTCCCTTAGAATGGACTAGATAGATCTCCTTGCAATCCAAGGGACTCTCAAGAGTCTTCTCAAACACCATAGTTCAAAAGCATCAATTCNAATGGACTAGATAGATCTCCTTGCAATCCAAGGGACTCTCAAGAGTCTTCTCAAACACCATAGTTCAAAAGCATCAATTCTTCAGTGCTCAGATTTCTTTATAGCCCAACTCTCACATCCATACATGACCACTGGAAAAACCATAGCCTTGACTAGATGGGCCTTTGCTGGCGAAGTAATATCTTTGCTTTTTAATATGCTGTCTAGGCTGGTCATAACTTTCCTTCCAAGGAAGCGTCTTTCACCCTCTGCAGCAATCTTGGAGCCCAGAAAAATAAAGTCAGCCATTGTTTCCACTGTTTCCCCATCTATTTGCCATGAAGTGATGGGACCAGATGCCATGATCTTCATTTTCTGAATGNTTGTGCAGTAGTTTGAGCATTCTTTTGCATTGCCTTTCTTTGGGATTAGAATGAAAACTGACATTTTCCAGTCCTGTGGCTACTGCTGAGTTTTCCAAAGTTGCTGGCATATTGAGTGCAGCACTTTCACAGCATCATCTTTGGCTGAATAGTATTCCATTAAGAGGTAGCACTAGTCCCCCACAGTGAGATAGTTAATTTGTGAAGTTGGTGTGTATTGTTTTNAAGTTGCTGGCATATTGAGTGCAGCACTTTCACAGCATCATCTTTGGCTGAATAGTATTCCATTAAGAGGTAGCACTAGTCTCCCACAGTGAGATAGTTAATTTGTGAAGTTGGTGTGTATTGTTTTGAGCTGCTAAGTATCTTTTTCTCCTTCTCCAGGTAATTACACTACCTCAACCCACCTTCTCTTTGGAGAACTGTCTTTACCTTACCTCACATGTTGTCTTAGTGGTATTAATCTCAGTACTTGACTTCCAACCTCCCCCTGCCTCCAGCCCCAGTGACAGGTGGGCACGTATCTCAGGTCTGGTTAATCCTAATTCCTATGGCACTTCGGACCTAGTCCCAACAGCGCTTTTGGAACTATAGTCTTTCCCAGGTTCTATCACTTGAAATGCATTTGCACAAAACCTAAAGAATGGCTTAGGGCTTCCCTGGTGTTCCAATGGTTAAGAGCCTGCCTTGCAATGCAGATGACACTGGTTCAGTCCCTGGTCTAGCAAGATCCCACATGCAACAGCACTACTAAGCCTGCCAGCTGCAGCTACTGAAGCCCTCATGCTATAGAGTCTGTGCTCCACAACAAGAGAAGGCACCACAGTGAGAAGCCTGTGCACCACAACTAGAGAGTAGTCCCTGCTCACCTCAACTAGAGAAAGCCTGTGCAGCAATGAAGAACCAGTGAAGCCAAAAATAAACAAATAATTTCTTTGTTGTTGTTAAAAAAAAGAACCATGACTTAAATCTTAGGGACATTTATCATTTTACTTAAGAAGTCTACAGGTAGTGATTGTTATGGGTTGATTTGTATCCCCCAAAAAGATTTGTTCAAGTCCTAACCCCAGTTCCTATCAGTGTGACCTTTCTTGGAAATAGAGATTTTTCAGATGTAATCAAGTTAAGATGAGGTCTTTGGGGTGGGTGCTAATCTGGTATGCCTGCTGCCCTTATAAGAAGAGGAAAACTGGTGTGAAGACAGACACTCAGGGAGAAGGCCATGCAACAACAGAGGCAGAGACTAGAGTGATGGAGCTGCAAGTCAAGGAAAACTAAAGAGTCATGGCCACCTCAAGAAGCTTGGGAGAAGCAAGGAAAGATTCTCCCCTGTGATTTTTAGAGGCAACGTAACCCTGCTGACATTTTGACTTGGACTTCTGGTCTTCCAGCCCACAAGAAAGTTTTGTCATTTCAAGTCACCCAGTTTAAGGTAACTTGTTTTAGCAGACTTAAAGAACTAACACAGCAATGCATGGAAGATCCCAGGAGACACATAAAAAACAAAATGAAAACATCATCATAGGTACACAGAGACAAACTGGTCAATAAAGTCATATGATATGAAAGCTAGTACTCATTAAAAAACAAACATGCTTACTATGTTACTATGGACCAGGAGCTGCAAAGTGGTCCATGCTTACTGTGGACCAGGAGCTACAAAGTGGCAGCATCACCCAAACAATGCAGTGCAGGAATTTGTTATGATCGCTACTATTATTAATGTGGCATTTAACAAATGTCACCTTTTGCTGAATATTATTATATGCCCAATCAAATACTTGGTACTTTCAAGGCATTATCTCTTTGTTATTTTAGCAATCCCATGAAATGACAGTTACCCTGATCTTTCACGTGTCTAACAAAGAGAAAGCAAAGCTCTCAATCAATGATGCATTTTTATGAACCATTGAGTTTAAGGAACATATGCAAGAGAACCTAGTGACAGCATCCACATCTCAGTCTTTGGAAAAAGCCCCAATAGTTTTCCCAGTTGTACATGCATTGAAAAATCAGACCAAGTTTGCTGGTCACTGCAGACATGGCTCAGGATATTTGGCTTCTGCATGACCCCACACCAGGGCATCACCATCTATGAGGCATTCTCACAGCAAATTCCTTTCTAGGTCAGCATGAGGGCCCAGCCTTCACCACCCACCAGTCAACAGGTGTTTCTGAGGGTCCCGCAGTTTATATTCACATTCCCAGTATAGTCTGAAACTTTCCAATGCAAACACTGCATTGCCCAACACGTGTTTTGGTCAACATTATTTTATATATGAAAACACCATTTAGAAATATACTTTGAGGTAGAAAATGAGTCCAAGATGTCTATGTTTAAGAGCTGAAGAGTGCTTACAAAACTGTGGATAGGTACAGGATTGTAGACATTAGCTGGAGCCTCTCCAAAGTGGCTTCCTTATTTTAATAAATAAAGAGATATAAGAAACACTGCATAGTAGGGACTCTGTGAAGTACTGCTCTCCAGAAACCAATTTAAACATCACTTTTGATGCTGTTTGACCTAATTTTCTCCCCTTGCCCTTTTCTCTCTCTCAATTACCTGTTAATGTCCAACAGAACCATGTATGTAGGACATCCTACATACATGAGCTAAAGTACAGTGTAAAAGTGCCCTGGGAATGCTCACAGAAAGGTGAAGAGCAGGGTAATGGTGTGGATCATTTTAGGAAGGAGGTTCTGATTACACACATTGGAAAGTGTGGATAAACACTCCTTGGAAGAAGTTGGGTCCATCATAATACCGAATAAGAGTAACAGAATTTGTTACAGAATTGTGAATAAAAATCATCTTTCACTGAGACATTCTTTGTAACTTATGCTTGGAAGTTTAGCAACCCTAAGCATTTTTGAAAGAATACCATCTATCCTGAACTAGGCACACTGCTGCCGGCCAGTGCAGGAGTTTCACAGCCATAGTTTCAAATAGTGAGACAGAAGCCAGAGGCTTGCAAAGGAAACAAGCATGTCTTTCCTTTTAAGAGTGAAGATCTATACTACACAGCACATGGAACTCTGCTTAACGTTATGTGGCACCTTGGAAGCAAGGGGAGTTTGGGGAAGAGGGTATACATGTNAAGTTTAGCAACCCTAAGCATTTTTGAAAGAATACCATCTATCCTGAACTAGGCACACTGCTGCCGGCCAGTGCAGGAGTTTCACAGCCATAGTTTCAAATAGTGAGACAGAAGCCAGAGGCTTGCAAAGGAAACAAGCATGTCTTTCCTTTTAAGAGTGAAGATCTATACTACACAGCACATGGAACTCTGCTTAACGTTATATGGCAGCTTGGAAGCAAGGGGAGTTTGGGGAAGAGGGTATACATATATATGTATGGCTGAATCCCCTCACTCTTCACCTGAAACTATCAAAACATTGTTAATTGGCTGGAAAGGCAAAAAGATATGACATTAAAAGATGTACTTACCAGGTCAGTGGGTGCCCAATACGCTACTGGAGAAGAGCAGAGAACTAGCTCCAGAAGGAATGAAGAAGTTGAATCCAAGAGGAAACAATGCCCAGTTGTGGATGTGTCTGGTGATGAAAGTAAAGTCTAATGCTGTAAAGAACAATATTGCATAGGAACCTGGATGTTAGGCCCATGAATCAAGGTAAATTGGAAGTGGTCAAACAGGAGATGGCAAGAGTGAACATCTACATTTTAGGAATCAGAGAATTAAAATGGACTGGAATGGGGAAATTTAATTCAGATGACCATTATATCTACTATTGTGGGCAAGAATCCCTTGGAAGAAAGGAAGAAGCCCTCATAGTCAACAAAAAGTCTGAAATGCAGTACTTGAGTACAGTCTCAAAGACAACAGAATGATCTCTGTTTCTGAGGCAAACCATTCAATATCACAGTAATCCAAGTCTATTCCTCAACCATTAATGCCAAAGAAGCTGAAGTTAAATGAGTCTATGAAGACCTGCAAGAACTTCTAGAACTAACACCAAAATAAAAATATGTCCTTTTCATTATAGGAGACTGGAATGCAAAAGTAGCAAGTCAAGAGATACCTGGAGTGACAGGCAAGTTTGACCTTGCAGTACAAAATGAAATAGGGCAAAGGTTAACAGAGTTTTGCCAAGAGAACACATTGATCATAGCAAACATCCTCTTCCAACAATACAAGAGACCACTCTAAGCATGAACATCACCAGATGATCAATACCAAAATCAGATTGATTATATTGTTTGCAGCCAAAGATGGAGAAGCTTTGTATAGTCAGTAAAAACAAGACTGGGAGCTGATTGTGGCTCAGACCATGAACTCCATATTGCAAAATTCAGACTTAAATTGAAGAAAGTAGGGAAAATAACTAGGCCATTCAGATATGACCTAAATCAACCCTTTATGATTAAACAGTGGAAGTGACAAGTAGTTTCAAGGGATTACATCTGATAGAGTGCCTGAAGAACTACAGATGGAGGTTCATAACATTGTACAGGGTGCAGTGATCAAAACCATCCCCAAGAAAAAGAATTGCAAAAAGGCAAAACGGTTGTCTGAGGAGTCCTTACAAATAGCTGAGAAAAGAAGAGGAGTGAAAGGCAAAGGAGAAAAGGAAAGATACATTTATCTGAATGCAGAGTTCCAAAGAATAGCAAGGAGAGATCAGAAAGCCCTCCTAAGTGAACAATGCAAAGAAATAGAGGAAAACATTAGAATGGAAAGGTATCTTCAGGAAAATTAGAGATACCAAGGGAACAGTTCATGCACAGCTGGGCACAATAAAGGACAGAAATTATATAAACCTAACAGAAGCAGAAGATATTAAGAAGAGATGGCAAGAAGACACAGAAGAACTATACAAAAAAGACCTTAATGACCCAGATAAACACAATGGTATGATCACTCACCTAGAGACAGACATCCTGGAATGTGAAGTCAAGTGGGCCTTAAGAAGCACCACTACAAACAAAGCTAGGGGAGGTGATGGAATTCCAATTGAGCTATTTTAAATCCTGCAAGATGATGCTGTGAAAGTGCTGCACTCAATATGCCAGCAAATTTGGAAAACTCAGCAGTGGCCACAGAACTGGAAAAGGTCAGTTTTCATTCCAGTCCCAAAGAAGAACAATGTGGCATCCAGTCCCATCACTTCATGGCAAGTAGATGGGGAAACAATGGAAACAGTGACAGA
>SJYW01047012.1:163728-174472 GCA_006410735.1 Raphicerus campestris
CACAAGAAAGTTTTGTCATTTCAAGTCACCCAGTTTAAGGTAACTTGTTTTAGCAGACTTAAAGAACTAACACAGCAATGCATGGAAGATCCCAGGAGACACATAAAAAACAAAATGAAAACATCATCATAGGTACACAGAGACAAACTGGTCAATAAAGTCATATGATATGAAAGCTAGTACTCATTAAAAAACAAACATGCTTACTATGTTACTATGGACCAGGAGCTGCAAAGTGGTCCATGCTTACTGTGGACCAGGAGCTACAAAGTGGCAGCATCACCCAAACAATGCAGTGCAGGAATTTGTTATGATCGCTACTATTATTAATGTGGCATTTAACAAATGTCACCTTTTGCTGAATATTATTATATGCCCAATCAAATACTTGGTACTTTCAAGGCATTATCTCTTTGTTATTTTAGCAATCCCATGAAATGACAGTTACCCTGATCTTTCACATGTCTAACAAAGAGAAAGCAAAGCTCTCAATCAATGATGCATTTTTATGAACCATTGAGTTTAAGGAACATATGCAAGAGAACCTAGTGACAGCATCCACATCTCAGTCTTTGGAAAAAGCCCCAATAGTTTTCCCAGTTGTACATGCATTGAAAACTCAGACCAAGTTTGCTGGTCACTGCAGACATGGCTCAGGATATTTGGCTTCTGCATGACCCCACACCAGGGCATCACCATCTATGAGGCATTCTCACAGCAAATTCCTTTCTAGGTCAGCATGAGGGCCCAGCCTTCACCACCCACCAGTCAACAGGTGTTTCTGAGGGTCCCGCAGTTTATATTCACATTCCCAGTATAGTCTGAAACTTTCCAATGCAAACACTGCATTGCCCAACACATGTTTTGGTCAACATTATTTTATATATGAAAACACCATTTAGAAATATACTTTGAGGTAGAAAATGAGTCCAAGATGTCTATGTTTAAGAGCTGAAGAGTGCTTACCAAACTGTGGATAGGTACAGGATTGTAGACATTAGCTGGAGCCTCTCCAAAGTGGCTTCCTTATTTTAATAAATAAAGAGATATAAGAAACACTGCATAGTAGGGACTCTGTGAAGTACTGCTCTCCAGAAACCAATTTAAACATCACTTTTGATGCTGTTTGACCTAATTTTCTCCCCTTGCCCTTTTCTCTCTCTCAATTACCTGTTAATGTCCAACAGAACCATGTATGTAGGACATCCTACATACATGAGCTAAAGTACAGTGTAAAAGTGCCCTGGGAATGCTCACAGAAAGGTGAAGAGCAGGGTAATGGTGTGGATCATTTTAGGAAGGAGGTTCTGATTACACACATTGGAAAGTGTGGATAAACACTCCTTGGAAGAAGTTGGGTCCATCATAATACCGAATAAGAGTAACAGAATTTGTTACAGAATTGTGAATAAAAATCATCTTTCACTGAGACATTCTTTGTAACTTATGCTTGGAAGTTTAGCAACCCTAAGCATTTTTGAAAGAATACCATCTATCCTGAACTAGGCACACTGCTGCCGGCCAGTGCAGGAGTTTCACAGCCATAGTTTCAAATAGTGAGACAGAAGCCAGAGGCTTGCAAAGGAAACAAGCATGTCTTTCCTTTTAAGAGTGAAGATCTATACTACACAGCACATGGAACTCTGCTTAACGTTATATGGCAGCTTGGAAGCAAGGGGAGTTTGGGGAAGAGGGTATACATATATATGTATGGCTGAATCCCCTCACTCTTCACCTGAAACTATCAAAACATTGTTAATTGGCTGGAAAGGCAAAAAGATATGACATTAAAAGATGTACTTACCAGGTCAGTGGGTGCCCAATACGCTACTGGAGAAGAGCAGAGAACTAGCTCCAGAAGGAATGAAGAAGTTGAATCCAAGAGGAAACAATGCCCAGTTGTGGATGTGTCTGGTGATGAAAGTAAAGTCTAATGCTGTAAAGAACAATATTGCATAGGAACCTGGATGTTAGGCCCATGAATCAAGGTAAATTGGAAGTGGTCAAACAGGAGATGGCAAGAGTGAACATCTACATTTTAGGAATCAGAGAATTAAAATGGACTGGAATGGGGAAATTTAATTCAGATGACCATTATATCTACTATTGTGGGCAAGAATCCCTTGGAAGAAAGGAAGAAGCCCTCATAGTCAACAAAAAGTCTGAAATGTAGTACTTGAGTACAGTCTCAAAGACAACAGAATGATCTCTGTTTCTGAGGCAAACCATTCAATATCACAGTAATCCAAGTCTATTCCTCAACCATTAATGCCAAAGAAGCTGAAGTTAAATGAGTCTATGAAGACCTGCAAGAACTTCTAGAACTAACACCAAAATAAAAATATGTCCTTTTCATTATAGGAGACTGGAATGCAAAAGTAGCAAGTCAAGAGATACCTGGAGTGACAGGCAAGTTTGACCTTGCAGTACAAAATGAAATAGGGCAAAGGTTAACAGAGTTTTGCCAAGAGAACACATTGATCATAGCAAACATCCTCTTCCAACAATACAAGAGACCACTCTAAGCATGAACATCACCAGATGATCAATACCAAAATCAGATTGATTATATTGTTTGCAGCCAAAGATGGAGAAGCTTTATATAGTCAGTAAAAACAAGACTGGGAGCTGATTGTGGCTCAGACCATGAACTCCATATTGCAAAATTCAGACTTAAATTGAAGAAAGTAGGGAAAATAACTAGGCCATTCAGATATGACCTAAATCAACCCTTTATGATTAAACAGTGGAAGTGACAAGTAGTTTCAAGGGATTACATCTGATAGAGTGCCTGAAGAACTACAGATGGAGGTTCATAACATTGTACAGGGTGCAGTGATCAAAACCATCCCCAAGAAAAAGAATTGCAAAAAGGCAAAACGGTTGTCTGAGGAGTCCTTACAAATAGCTGAGAAAAGAAGAGGAGTGAAAGGCAAAGGAGAAAAGGAAAGATACATTTATCTGAATGCAGAGTTCCAAAGAATAGCAAGGAGAGATTAGAAAGCCCTCCTAAGTGAACAATGCAAAGAAATAGAGGAAAACATTAGAATGGAAAGGTATCTTCAGGAAAATTAGAGATACCAAGGGAACAGTTCATGCACAGCTGGGCACAATAAAGGACAGAAATTATATAAACCTAACAGAAGCAGAAGATATTAAGAAGAGATGGCAAGAAGACACAGAAGAACTATACAAAAAAGACCTTAATGACCCAGATAAACACAATGGTATGATCACTCACCTAGAGACAGACATCCTGGAATGTGAAGTCAAGTGGGCCTTAAGAAGCACCACTACAAACAAAGCTAGGGGAGGTGATGGAATTCCAATTGAGCTATTTTAAATCCTGCAAGATGATGCTGTGAAAGTGCTGCACTCAATATGCCAGCAAATTTGGAAAACTCAGCAGTGGCCACAGAACTGGAAAAGGTCAGTTTTCATTCCAGTCCCAAAGAAGAACAATGTGGCATCCAGTCCCATCACTTCATGGCAAGTAGATGGGGAAACAATGGAAACAGTGACAGACTTTATTTTCTTGGGCTCCAAAATCACTACAGATGGTGACTGCAGCCATGAAATTAAAAGATGCTTACTCCTAGGAAGAAAAGCTATGACAAATCTAGACAGAGTACTAAAAAGTGGAGACATTACTTTGCCAACAAAGGTCCATATAGTCAAAGCTATGGTTTTTCCAGCAGTCATGTACGAATGTGAGATTTGGACCACAAGGAAGGCAGAGTGCCAAAGAATTGATGCTTTGAACTCTGGTGTTAGTGAAGACTCTTTAGAGTCTCTTGGGCTGCAAGATCAAACCAGTCAATCCTAAAGGAAATGAACCCTAAATATTCATTGGAAGCTGCAATATTGATGCTGAAACTGAAGCTCCAATACTTTGGCCACCTGACGTATAGAGCCAACTCATTAGAAAAGACCTTGATGCTGGGAAAGATTCAAGGCAGGAGGAGAAGGGGACGACAGAGGACAAGATGGTTGGATGGCATCATAGACTCAATGGACATGAGTTTGAGCAAGCTCTGAGAGATGGTGAGGGAAAGGGAAGCCTGCCTTGCTGCAGTCCATGGTGTCGCAAAAAATCAGACACGACCGAGTGACTGAACATCAACAGAACAAATAGTCTAAAAAATAAAAGTGAAAATTAAGTTTTGATATAGTTTAGGGAAAACCACTCAGCTAGGCACTTAGACAAGCACAGTTCCAGGCATCAGAAATAGAGGAAGGTAGAACTTAGTCTTTGCCCTTAAAGGGCTCATAGTCTGCTGGAGAAGACAAGGACAGGCCAATGGGATGAATGGGATAGAAAAAAGATACCAAGAAGAGAACCACACCTGCGTAGGTTCTTGGGAGACTCACTGAGGAGGTGCTTATGGAGCTGAGCCTTGAAGGATGAGTGAAATATGCCCAACAGGACATGAAGAAAACACATGTCCAAAGACACAGGGTCTAACAACTATCTCTGCAGGGCTCAGGTGCAAAGTGGTAGGTGTACAGGGCAGGGCGGAGAATAAGAAAGAGGCTGAGGGGTATGTTGAGAGAAACTTAAAAACCTAGTAGAGGATCCAGATCTACCACAGAATTGACTGTGTGACCTTCATCAAGATGTCATCTGACCTTTATGGGCCCCGTATATTTCATTAAAAGCAGTTTCTAGAGGCAGCACTCTAGAAACTCACTCTAGCACTTGTGTGCTCTAGAGCAAGTTACTTAACCTCTCTTTAATTTAGTTTGTACCACTATGAAATAGTACCAACCTTCAAGAGTTGTTGTAATGTTATCTGTGCTTGATACAAAATGAACATGTGTCAGTGTCTGGGATTATTGTTGTTATTAATGGTACTGTTATCATTATAGCCATCATCCAGAAGGATAAGGCTAAGATAATGTTCGTGAAAGTGCTTGGTAAACTAAAAAGCAAAAAATAATAGCTGTTTCACCATGCCAAGTGATCTGCTCATTAGACCAGTAGCCCTTCCCCAAGGCTACTTGCTGGGGCACCATGAATGTCCCCGCAGATGGTGCAGTGTGGACCTGCAGGAACATGAGTCATACATGTTGGTAGAGATGTTTCATGTATCCTTTAGAGTGCTGGTCACATGGGTATAACCCTATTTCAAAGCCAGTAAAGCTGTTCATTTAAGACCTGTTTATTTTTTTAAAAAAAATTAAGAACAAAATTTTGTCATTTGCAACAACTTGGATGGACTTGGAGGGCATTATTCTTAGTGAAAGAAGTCAGACAGGGAAGGACAAATGCTATATAATATCACTTATATGGAATCTAAAAAATACAATAAGCTAGTGAATGTAACAAAAAAAGGAGCAGTCTTATGGAGAGAACAGACCAGTGGTGCAGAGGCAATATAGGGGTGGAAGAATGGGAAGTACACACTATTGGGAGTAAGGCTACAAAGCTCTATTGTACAACATGGGGAATATAGCCAATATCCTGGAATAATTAAATGGAATGTAAGACTTGAAAACTGTATAAAAATTTTATAAAATAATAAAAATAAAAAATATATTTAAAAAATCAAAAATATATATTATATTTTAAATATATATTTTAAAATCAAAAATATGTTTTAAAAATCAAAGGGGCAGCATGGAGACTGCCCCTTTGTCTCTGATTCAGTGCTGGCACAGATTCATTTCTCCACAGGCTGGAAAGACCTCAAATGACCTCCCTCTCTCCATTTCTACCAGTTCCCTGTCTCTTCAGATAAAGAAGTGAGGGTTGGGGAGAGGGGGAATCCACTCTCTACTTGCAAGTGAAATGCTTGCCTCGATCTAGTCCTGGGATTCTCCTTCCTCACAGCTGGCTGAGGGTGCTCAGCATGGCTCACTTGCCTCAGGCCAAGTTTTGAATTCCCAAACTGCCCCAGGTTGCAGAATGCCTTTTGGAGAAGCCAGTTTCCTTAAGCAAAACAAAACCTTCGAAAATCCAAACGATTTATTTTTTAGCATATTCTTAAATCACTTGACATCACCAATACTGCCAGCAGTGCACAGCCACATTATCAATCAAGGTGTGGGGTCTGCAGGGAGCAGGATACCGAACAAAGCAAGAGGCACAAATTAAGGATGTTTTCTGGGCTGAGCCTCTGGTGGTCAGGGGCTCTGTCTGGCTGAATTGCTTTGTGTCACACAGACAAGAAGAAAGGAATGATTTTTGATATTAGTGATGGTTACGTGTGCTTGCTGTGGGCCTACAGAAGTGAGTAAAGGCCAGAGCTGTCTGGGGTGTTTGAGAGATTTTCTTGAAGGGAGCACAGCACCTAAATCCTCAAGCAGGATAAAATCTCTGGGTGCAGGAATCATGGAAAAAAGACTAGAATTACCTCTGAGTGCCAGATGCCTCACAGGACTCCCTCTGATTTATGACTCTTGAAAGACATGCTATCAACTAGCAATGGCTTCACAAAAACTGGGGACCAAGTATCTGTTTCAGAGAGTGTGCTAAGCAGCTTCCCATGCCCAGAGTCCCCAAAGAGACCACCGTCCCCCTGCTCACGTTATGAGCCTCTTTCATTCAAGCTGCGTTTCCCTGACTCTGCTAGGGTGTGTTCTAAGAGAGATCACTGAGTCAAACGACTGTGTGGGTCTTGCTTTCTCTGTCTTTTCTTCTCTCCTTCTTCCCTTCTCCCTCCCTCTATTCCTCTCTCCTCTCCTCTCTCTCTAAACCTTTTACACTGCAGTTGAACAAGCCCCTGGATAAAGACTTTATCCAAAAACCCCCTCTTTAAAGTTATTTCAAATTTCTCTGCAAGGCTTTCAGAAATCTGTTTGTTTGAGGGCAGAATTAGATGTGACCGGCGTTTTATTGTGACATAAAACCATATTTCTTCCCTGGAAGATTAAAAAATAAAATCGGTTAATAAGAAAAGCTGTCAGCAACAGAAAATGGCTGACATAATCCGTTTATCCTCCGAGCAATAAAGATATTGGTCCTTGGGAGTCTATCCTCTCTCTCATGTTATTTCGCCCAAAACATTATCTTCCCAGCATTCTGATGGATTAAGAAGTCATATGGGAGATAGCAGGGAAATGACAGATACAAAAAAATATATAATATCCTTTCATTTCCCCTCCTCCCTCCATACTCACTCATATTCTCCCTCTCATTCTCCCTCCCCCACCCAAAACACACACACACACATATATTTTATTTTCTGTCTTTTCCCTCTCCCTGACACCCTCCCATTTTTCTCACTCTTTGGAAAAGAAATAGATCTTCTTTTACCCACAATTCCAATACTCTGATAATCCTAATAGGGGTGATGATGCAAACTGGCACTGAAGTCAGTTCCTGCTGTGTGTGTGTGTTTGACTTGCACACATCTATCAATACATAGACATAGATCGCCAAATGAAGAGATGGACCCTTGATATGGGTGTTGAACACATACAGAAAAAGAGAGTTAAGTATATCTAGCTGCACTACTAGATTTTTAATCTAGGATTTCTGACAATAGCATAAATTTCAGGAACAAAGCTGAAGGCACCACAAGCTAAGGGAAACAATAAAAGGAACTTTGAAAAGGCAGCAACTAAAATACTGTTTGGGTTTTAGAGGATTGAGAAAACCATTTTTTAAAAAGCAGTGTAGCCAAACTTGTTTTTGTCTGTTCTCAATTAATGATACCAGTCACTATCTTTTCTCTGATGCCTGCAGATTGTTCTGGGGCAAAGATTCCTGAGATCACCCATCAGAACCCTCAGGATACTTTCAACTGCTTTGCAAATATCACTAGAACCCCTCCTAGGATGTGAAGGAGGGATAATGGGAATGCAAATAGAAACTAAGTGCATCTCTCAGATATATTCTTCAGCTTCTCTTTTCCAACCGAGTCTCTACTCATTTTTCTAACTCCGCATGTCTCTCAGGTAGAATCCAGCATTTGGTGAGTCATCTGAATTTTGTACAAACAGCTAAATGGTTAGAGTCCTGCTGACAAAGCCTTAGTTGTGTTTCAGAATAGCAATTTGAACAAATGAGTTTTTCCCGGACATGTGTGCTCTTAGGTAATATGACAGGAAGCTGTAGAGGGAATCATAAATATCATTAGGAGATGGTAAGTCCAATAAATAAGTGTATAATGGAGGATTTCTGGAAATGATTTTCAGTGTTTCCACGAGAGTGGACAATTGCATAGGCATATATGTACAAATACATATATATTCCAATATCTAAAAATCAGCCAAAACATACCATTCATAATTACTTAAGTTTATCAATCTATCCTCACTCAAGTTATCAGAAATGGAAAACAGTAAAAGTTTCCACTTTTCTAATAGCTAATCCTCACATACATCGGTGGCTACAATATCCTTACATGGTTTCAGGGATGAGACTGGACCAGATTAAGAGTCAGAGAGGAGGCAGAATGAGGGAGAAGGAGAATATGGTTTAGGGCTTCCATTCTATAAATTACCTTTTTATTTTTCTCAAAACATTTGACGGTTTGCAAATAATGTAACAGAAATACCATCAGTGTTCCATGGAGAAAATAATTTTGATTCCTTTTAATACATATACTTCTATTTGGTCACATCTTTCTATAGCAAATGTCTTTGGGGATCGTAACTTTCCATACATTTTGAGAGCCAGTTGTTATAGAAGCCTTTACTTGAATTACACAAGATAAACTCCCATAAAAAATGATGTTACCCACTCAAAACAAATATACATACTTTATTACAGCAAAACTGTTTATTTAAATGGCTATAAAACCAGATGTTGAGCAAATGTCTATAGCAATTAAAAACAGGGAGTAAATTCATAAACTTCATTTACTGAAGCTAAATGTTTAATTGAAATAAAGGCTGTTCTTTGATTAAAGGCCTTTAGTAAATAAAGCTGCCTGAATTTTAAGTATGTTTAAATTCTAAAACATTAAACAGCTCCTCAAATACTTCCATGTGATAGTATTCATGGTTAAAATGGAAACTCTGAATTAAATTAATTCCTAGTTTGACAATTGACCATGCCTAAAACACAATTCATTTATTACTTCATTGAGTCTGTTATTGTTGTTGTGTTAAACCAGGCATCATAAATCATTCTAATGCAACGTTTAATATGGCCATAAGCCACAACTAGGAATTGACTGGGAATTAGCTGGGAGTTGATTGCAATCCCTGGATTATACACTTCGCCTATAACATTTGTTCATTCTTTCAACAATCATTTATTGATCACTCATTGTGTGCCAGGTGCTATGCTAAACACTGGAGAACTGCAGATCAACAGGACAAGATTGCTGCCTTCTGGAATGCCACCATCTGGCAGAAGAAGCAGATCAAAGACAAGCAGTGACACTTCAGTGTGGTGGGTACTCTGACAGAGGAGGTAGAGGGCTGGGGAATGGCCAGTCATCCTGCAGATGCGGAGGATCTAACCCAGCCTGAGGGTACTGCCACGGAAACCCATTCTTCACACGTTACTGGGCCACTCAGTTACCCCAAAACATCCTGATTCTAGGAGGAAGACTCCAAGGTCCTGTTCCCAGAGTCCTTCCACAATTTACCTGCAGGAGAGTCTATGGGAATTGCTATGGTAGACACATGCTGTATCTCTACTGTGGCTTATTTGCCCATCACTCTTCTAATCTAGTGGCCCTGAAATAATTACAGATGACTAAAACGGAAGAGGTTAAACACAGATATAAATATTTTCTCCAAAAGCACTTTAGCACTTATCAGATTATTTTTATTACAAAAATCACAAAGTCAAGACACTTGTGTTGTCACCATCATAGCACTGATACCACATACAGAAATTCTTAATGACATGTCTGTTTTCCCCCATGATATTAAGAGATCTTTAGGAACTGGACTGGTTCAAGTAGTGTCTATCAAATAGAAATATTTTTTAGTTAATGAAAAATATGAGCCATCAATGTTTAGAATAATTCAGTTTGTCAATAACAAAGTTACTTTCCCCCATTGGTAATATTAGCAAGATTTCTAGACTATTGATCTACATAACTCTTGATTTGATCATGGACCAGGTTGTTCTCTTTAATTATTCAATTTTACAGAAGATTACCCAAAATACTTTGAGTTACCAATTTAGAAAAGATATCTTAGAATACAATATAATTCACTTTGCACTATAACTAAATGGACAGGATTAAATTGTTGAAGAATCAGGAGGTGGGTCACTGTGAAAATCATGTATTACTTGCTTAGAAGGTGCACATGCCAGGTAACAGCATTTTTTCAGTGAGTACCACTGAAGTGAGAGACTATTCTGAAATGAAACCCCAGATTTGTTCAAGTCTACAATGAACTGTGGAAAATTCCGAAAGAGATGGGAATACAGGACCACATGACCTGCCTCTTGAGAAACTTGTATGCAAGTCAGGAAGCAACAGTGAGAACTGGACATGGAACGACAGACTGGTTCCAAATAGGAAAAGGTGTACATCGAGGCTGTATATTGTCACCCTGCTTATTTAACTTATAGGCAGAGTAAATCATGAGAAATGCTGGGCTGGAGGAAGCACAAGTTGGAATCAAGATTGCCAGGAGAAATATCAATAACCTCAGATATGCAGATAATACCACCCTTAGGGCAGAAAGTGAAGAACTAAAGAGTCTCTTGATGAAAGTGAAAGAGGAGAGTGGAAAAAGTTGGCTTAAAGCTCAACATTCATAAAACTAAGATGATGGCATCTGGTCCCATCACTTCATGGCAAATAGATGGAGAAACTGGAAACAGTGG